>BRDA01000159.1:17493-34143 GCA_036984385.1 Crenuchus spilurus | reverse complement strand
TAACTTCTGAGTGAATTATTTTTTAATGCTCACAGTACTCGCTGGTAAGTTTGTGAGATGTTTGGAATGACCTTGTGGACATGATCTCGGGACTATTCTATATCGGGTCATTTTTCTATACAATGTCTTTATTGCATGTCAGAATAAACCCTTACATTTAGTTAAAAGTTGAGCATGTATTGCTGCAGCCTATCTGGGATGACTTAATCAATACAAAACTTTCAATTGAAATTTAGTTGAGATCACTTGCATGAACAACTTGCATCACATCACATCATCACACCAAAGTTTTGTGACTCTTCTAGACTGTGTAATGTTGTCTGTGAGAGCCACGTTTCCGGTGCTTTATTCATGTTTTGGATCATCATGTTGGACAACTCAACTCTTTTGATTTTAGATCACAATCATCTTGCCAATCATCTTGACATTCTGTGGTAGACTTTCTTCCACTCTATCATGCTTGAGTTTTGGGATATGTGTATGTTTATTTTTTACAGTAGCCTTTAAATTTGTGAACCTTATAGAATTTTCTATATTTCTGCATAAGTTTGATGCAAAACTTTGACTGTGACACAAGTCTTAAAATTAAATAAATATTACCAAATCAAATGAGGCAAAAATTACACTCGCTCATTTATTTATTGAGGAATATGATCAAATATTACATGCCTGTGAGTTGCAAAAGTTAACCTTTGCTGCATCTGGTGTGCCCCCTTGTGCAGCAATAGCTACACAACTGCAATAAATAAACTTTTCCGGTCATTGTTGATCAGTACTGCACATCAGCTTGAAGGAGTCCATGAACTGACTGCAGGTCCTTCCACAACATTTCTATTGGATTAAAGTCAGTACTTCTGATGGCAAGCCGTCCTGGCCCAGATGGAGCAAAACATGGTCAAACCATGATACTACCACCACCATGTTTCACAGATACTGTATGCTGAGGCTTTAATGCTGGAATGCAGTGTTGTCCTTTCTCCAAAAACAACAGTTCTTATTCAAATCTCATCTATTCACAAAACATTGTTCCAATAGTCTTCTGGTTTGTCCATGTGATCTTTATCAAACAGCAGACATGCAGCATGTTTCCTTTTGGAGAGCAGTGGCTTTCTCTTTACAACACTGCCATGCTATTGTTCAGTGTTCTCCAGTGGTGGGCTCATTAAGTTACTGTGGGTTCCTTGTGACCTATTACACACAGTCTTGGCATGTGTTGTGAAGAGCAGACTTTGATAGATCCCTGTTCTTTAAATGAAACAGGGTGCCCACTCACACCTGAGTGTCATCCCAGTGACTGACAACACCCGACTCTAATTTTACCTTCAAATTAACTGCTAGACCTAAAGGTTCACAATCTTCTGTCACTCACCAACATGTAATATTGAATCATTAATATTGATATATTCAATATTAGTACTATTGAATAAAGGCCTAAAATTAATGACATTTATTTTTGCATAATATTTTTAAATATTTATTTATTTAATCCTTCAGTTTCAAAATAACAAAGAAGGAAAAACACCAAAAGTTTGGGCACCCTGCATAGTCAATCATGGTTTGGTGGAGTTTCACACATTTTTCCTTGCAAAAGGCTTGTAAGTCTTAGACCATCTTGCATGCACTACTCAATGATGTTTAGGTCAATGGACCATGAGGAATGGCAGCACGGTGGCTTAGTGGTTAGCACATTTGCCTCTCAGCGATCTGGGGTTCCCCATCTGAGTGGAGTTTCCATGTTCTCCCTGTGTCTGCGTGGGTTTCCTCCCACAGTCCAAAAACATGGAGGTCAGGTGGATTGGGTTCTCTAAATTGTCCGTAGGTGTGTGTGTATGTATGTATATGTGTGCACATGTATGCACCCAGCAATGATTTGGCTGTCCTGGGCTTAGTTGAATAGTGTAATGCCCTGCCGTGTGCCCAGTGAGGCGGTAGGGGACTAACCACGACCCTGATAAGGATTAAGTGGGTGTGATAATGGATGGATGGACCATGAGGACCATGACAAAACCTTCAGCTTGTACCTCTTTTAATAGTCCATGAAATAGTGGAACTTGATGTGTGTTGAGGATGATTATCCTTTTGTAGAAGCCATCCTCTTTTCATCTTCATCTTTTGTGCAGTGTAATACTTGCTATTTAATGTTGCTAGCTTATTTATTTAATTGAATCCATTCTTCCCGAGTCCACGGATCTTGTTTCCATAATGAATCAGATGTTGGATACATACATGAAGATGTTCTTTCGCAAACTTCTGAGGCTGAATTTTGTGGCAAGGACATAGAAACTATGTTCTTCTACTGTGCAGGAGTTGCCCTACTGTGCCGTTAACTGGCATTTTGATTTGCCTTTCTAGCAATCCTACAAGTTTCCTTCTTGATCTCTACCATTCCTGTTAACTGTCATTTCTACATTTGGAACTAAGGAAATGGCAACCTGAAATTCATTTGTCATCTTTTTATAGCCCATCCATCCATCATCTCCTTAACCCATTAATCCTGGTCAGGGTTGCAGTGAGTCCCTGCATCTCTTCTTTTTTGTAGCCTTGTGGACATAAAATGGTTTAATTTTCAGAGCACAGGAGGCAGCTGTATAGAGGATGCTATAGTTGATTGATATTTGGGACAAAGAATATTTGTAGGACATTACCTTTCTTAACAATGAATGTCAATAAACCATCTTGCCTAACCAGGTTACAGTCAGTTGTTAGAAATATAAAAACAGTGGTAGCAGCTCTGTCTGTGTTCAGTATGCACCAATGATAGTTCACAGCAGAAATGTACAATACCACATTTTTTTAGTGTTAAAAATTCTACCTCTAACAGACATGACTCACCACTGAAACTTTCTTGGTGTGTCGACTTTTTTAACATTAAAATATCTCAAATTTAATCTAATATATTAATCTTAAATATTGATTATTAATCTGCAGTGGTGGCATCAGCCATCTTTTATGGAGTGGTCTGCTGGGGCAGCAGCATCTCTGCCACGGACAGAAGGAGGTTAGACAAAGTGATTGAGAGGGCCGGCTCTATCCTGGGATGTTCCCTAGACCAGTTACAGGTGGTGGGAGGAAGGAGGATATTAAAGCTAACATCCACGTTGGAGAATGACTCTCACACCATGCAGGAGTCTCTGACAGCACTGGGCAGCTCCTTCAGTGCCCAGCAGCTTAACCCAAAGTGTGTGTAGGAACATCATCACTGGTCCTTCCTTCCTGCGGTGGTTAAGAGTTTAAAACCAACACTGCTCCCAGTAGACCACTTATAACCTATAATGTTTAACTCTTATCTCTTAACTTGGAAGCTCACTCATAACCTCACTGATGTAAATATCTGACTGGGAATGTTCTGGACGTGTATATAAATGATGTGCAATATTAATTCATTACAATTCTGCTATATTTCTTTCTTGTACAGCTTTATGTGCAATACTGAAATTCACCAAGGTGCAGTTTTCCATGTACAACAATCATGAACATTTAGTGTAAATATTCCTCAGAGTAGTTTTTGATAAGTTTTATTAACATTTCGATAACACTTTACACCTTCATTAATAGCTCATTAACTAACAATTAATAACTGAACAAATCATGAGTTCATGAGAATTTCATTAACAAATGATTTACTAATGAAGTAGTAATTTAATCACAATTATTAATCATTAATTAATGGCTTATTATGAAAGTTATTATAAAGTGTTACCATCATTTCTATATAGTTAAGAGTCTCTCTATTGCCTGTTTCTATTGCTGAGTACTTTGCTGTCCTTTGCTGCTGTGACAACTTGAATTTCCCCGCTGTGGGACTAATAAAGGATTATCTTATATTTTAAATGTTTCTTATGATGAACTGTATGGGAAAAAATGGAATGATATTGGGGGCAATTTGTAAGCCATATCTGTCTCAATTCTCACCTCCTCTCTGAACATTTATTTTCCATAATGTGCACCTCTGCTCTCTCTCCATTTTTCCTCAGCTCTAAGTATAAATATATAAAAGAGGGGAAAGAAAAAAGAAGCCAACAAAAACAATGAACCAAGAGTAAATACAACTGTCTGTGTGCACTGGATTATACACAGCAGAATTCACCCACCTGTACAGAGTTTATTTCCTGCATAGTGCTGGGCAAATCTCCACAATAACAGTTTAAGTCATAATTGCTTTCTTTTAATCAACCTTTTACAGATGCATTTCTTAAATGTTTTATTTCCAATATTTTTTTTTACCTACAATTCACAGATACTGTTGAAATAAGTAGGATAGTCGAGCTTTACGTTGGTATATACACTGCTCAAAAAAATAGAGGGAACACAAACAACACAATGTAACTCCAAGTCAACCACACTTCTGTGAAACCAACCTGTCCAGTTAGGAAGCAACACTGATTGTGAATCAATTTCACCTGCTGTTGTGCAAATGGAACAGACAACAGGTAGAAATGAGAGGCAATTAGCAAGACAACCCCTATACAGGAGTGGTTCTGCAGGTGGTGACCACAGACCTTTTCTCTGTTCTCATCCTTTCTGGCTGATGTTTTGGTCACTTTTGCATTTTGTCAGTTCTCTCACCAAAGAGGTAGCATGAGGCGATGTCTACAACCCACAGAAGATGCTCAGGTAGTGCAGCTCATCCAGGATGGCACATCAATGCAAGCTGTGGCAAGGAGGTTTGCTGTGTCTGTCAGCACAGTGTCCAGAGCATGGAGCAAATACCAGGAGACAGGCCAGTACACCAGGAGACATGGAGGGGGCCGTAGGAGGGCAACAACCCAGCAGCAGGACCGCTACCTCCTCCTTTGTGCAAGGAAGAACAGGAGGAGCAGTGCCAGAGCCCTGCAAAATGACCTCCAGCAGACCACTAATATCCATGTTTCTGCTCAAACTGTCAGAAACAGACTCCATAAGGGTGGTATGAGATTTCGAGTATGATTCCAAATCCAGACCTCCAAGGGGTAATAATTTTGATTTACATTGATCATTTTTATGTTTTGTTCTTAACGCATTCCACTATGTAATAAATAAAGATTTTCAACTGGAATGTTTTATTCATTGAGATCCAAGATGTGTTATTTTAGTGTTCCCTTTAATTTTTTGAGCAATGTATTAAAAAAATCTTGCTATTGGTTTTGAGAATGTATTTAAGTGAAAAAAAAAAAACATTTTTGAAAGAAGTCTATTTCAAAATACAGACAAACACAAAAAAATCCACTAAAGCTAAGAATGGCAATTAGGACATTTTTATATTTTATATATTTTATTGATATTTTATATTTTAATGACAAAAATTCAGACACGTGCCATAACATCAAGAGTGTAGTAACGTTAATTACAAATAGTCTGTTTGGTTAACATGTTATTAGATGTACGTTGTACATTTACTCTGAAGAACATTCATGTATTTACAAACAGTTAAGTCGTTTTTTATGCTTCAGCACTAAATACATTGTTAAACTGCTTTCAGTTTCCAGAACACTTATGTGGTTGGTGCTACAGTCTTTTATTTGGCAACTTTCAACACCCTAAGAATCTGATAATTATGTTTCAACTGAGAAAAAAATCCCTCCAAACCTTAAATTACATAATGACCAACCACAAACATCAAACTGATACCATATAAGCAGGTGGTGCTCAGCTTTATTTAGACTTGTTGTAATCACGCACATTTAGTATTTAAGCATTTCATTCTATAGTTCTACAAAATAATAATAATAAATAAATAAAGTCCATGTAAAACAACTGAAGTGTGGTAGTTAATGATGTACAAATCATTCAATAAGTTATTAGCTCATTTATTTATCTTATTTCAGCTGATGATTGTCCTAAATTTTTTATCTTACATCTAATGGTTCAATATATTGATATAATTCCTCTCTCTCTTGGAGAAGAGGTGGGGGAGGTGGAGCCCTTTACAGTGACAATTCATGCTAATATTCCAAAGGGGCTAGTACAAAAGACTCAAAAATCAGAACAGTACAACTACATAAAAATCTTCCTGGTCACGTCTGATAAATGCTTTCCTTAAGCGAGAGACGAGTCTAAAGATGAGATTTGTTCCCACACACAAACACACGTGCACATACACACACACTGTATAGTCTCCCCTGAGGCTATGTTGTGCATAACTATCATAATTTCATAAATTAAGGCTGAGAAATTTAAACATCAGAAATATTTAAAACAACATCTAACCACTGTAAAAAAGGGCTTTTTATAGTGCAGAATAACAATAACCAAACAGTCTTTTTCATAACAACATGAACACAGCAAAAGCACTATGATACTGTACATAAAAACAAAACACAAACAAAAAGTGGCTGCATGTTAGCTGCTGGGTGGATAATATAGAAATAGATTTCTTCTCAAACAACTACACAGTGAAGCATTTCAAATATTTGAAAAAAGGAGTAGCTCTGTATGTTGTTTCATATCTTAAGTGCAAATGAAATGTTTCAATGGATATAAAAGTTATCAGAATATGTACTGAACAGAGTATTCGGTTGCTTGAGTGCATCTGTGACAGTCATCCATTTTTGTAAATCATCACACAAGAGCAGCACTATCCATCAAACAGTAATTATTCAACAGTTTGATTATAATTAGTATTCTCTCTAAATACAAAAATAATCCAATTTATGGCATTTGCCCTACCTGGGTGTGTATACATGCACGTTCTAGATACATTTTCAACACCCCCCCCCCGCGCGCGCTTTTTACCCCCACCATATTACAAACAAAACATACAGCCTGGCAGGCTTGTATAAGTTACAGTGTGTGTGGCTGTGCTACATTTCAGTTAAAAAGTGAAACCCTTTGGATTAGGAAAAAAAACAAATTAGGAAGCACTTAGAAACATGCACTTAAATGTGTATACAATCTCTCACACACACACACACACACACACACACACACACACACACACACCTCTCTGATGGCTTCAGAGCCAAAGATGCTACACTAATATTGTGACTCGTCACATCTCAAATGATTATAATTAATAAGTTGATTAATTGTTAAATAGCCAAATATGTAGATATAATAATTATAAAAGGCAGCTATACACAATCTACTAACTCAACATTTGTGACTTGATCATCAAATGATCATCTAAAATGACATTTTCAGTGACATTTTTCAGTTTGTCACTGTAAAAAAACAACAAAAACCCCATTGCTTGTTACACTTACTATACTTACACCTGGGCAAACAGTGCAAGCTGATGCTTCAGTAAGCTTGTGAGTCAGATTGGCCTAAATGATCTCTCCTCTAAATTCCTGCATTAAAAAATAAATGACTTTCAAGATTATATCTATTATACAAACATATATACAAGCAGAGCAACACAACCATTTTCCAATACAGCATGTTTAAATGATCTTATAGTGTAGTGCTATATAAAACACTGTGATGTTTAATGACAGTAAAGACTCCTGGTTTAAAGGTGTATTATGCTGCATCTTGTTGGCCATAAGAACGCTTAGGTCGTATATGTCCTTTATGCATGTTTGTGGCTTTAAAGAACATTCATTAAACCCCTTTCAATCTAATGAGAAGTAATGTTGAGCTCTGTTTAAAATATTACTCCACCAAAGTGGCCGGTGTTGTTGACACTAGCTAGGCAGGTGGGAAAGAACAATAACAAATTAGCCAACATGCGAACATTAGCACAGCTGTAACCTGTAACAGTGCCATCTTTCACATTTGAAATGAATGATATATAAATATAGAATGATCATACATTTTGACAACTCTCTGGGCTACATATCCCTCAGTAAGCTGAACAGGAATTTGCTAACATTCTTTAAAGCTTCTCCAACACAGCAAAGAACTGGTTTGTAGTGAAACGCAGATAAAGCATTTAAAATCAGTCAGAAAATGGACAAAATATCAGAACCAAGAAAAACTAAGGGTGCCAGAGCTCAGTGAAGTGTTTTAGAGAAATGTAAGGAGATAAGTGCAGGAGCAGAAATGAAGACACTTCTCCAAAATGGTAACTTTACAGGTGGCCAAAAACCTCCTTTACTTTGACTGTAAGTTCATGTAAATAAAATGTTTTAAAAGAATTTTGGAGCATTTCTATTGGATCAAGCAACAGATTTAAAAGACATGTGAACTCAAATTATGGAGGGAAAAAGAGGGAATCAAATGAAAGAAAGGAAGTCTAGGAAGGAAGAAAATAAGAAAAAGAAGATATGACAGATGAGAAGCTGAAGGGAAATGTGGTTTTTCCACTTACTGCTTTGATAATGACACAAAAACAGTTTCACCCAGTCCCGGGGGACAAGGTGACACATGAGAGACACACACACACACACACACACACACACACACACTATTTGTGCCCTATATATGTACGACTAAAGTGTAGATTATTTTTGTCTTTTTAATGCTGAAGTAACACTGAATGTTAGGTTGCATTATACAGTACACATTATTATTTAACTTTTTACAATGTAATTGTGTTTAATGAGCACTGCTACAAATTTGTAAAACCATCTTTGGGAGGATAACAAGGGTGCTACATCTGACTTGGCTGGATTTGGTAGAAATAATGAGAGAGAAAAAATAATACAAAGATAAATCAGAATTTCAGAGTGTATATCCTCCTCTTCTACAGAGGAAAGGAAGCAGTGATTATATTACTACCCTGCCTTAGTCACGGTCATTCAGAGCGTTTGTGTGTGGCTTAGGTTGTGTGTAAAGGCAAAACTGACATGTGTAGGTCTCTGAATTCTCTGAGGTGTGTAACTGGTCTTTACGTATAAAGGCTAAAACTGCATATGTCATAGTGCGTCGAGGGGTTTGCAGCCATGTGTTTGTGTTTATAGTCGTGTCTGGGCTTCAGGGATATAGATTTCAATGCTGTCCACACACTCAGTGGCAGAGCTCTGGCGTAGTGTAGCTGCTGCACGTTTTGCTGCTAGCAGTCGCTTCCGTGCCTCCAGTCTCTGAGAGCCCTCCAGTGAACGATCCCTCACCAGCAGAGCTGCACCTTTTCCTGGTTTCTTCGGCACTGGAGGAGGTACTCGCCTCTCCTGAACAGCAATGACAAAGCAGTTAGCCCATCTGCTAACACAACTAGCACAGGTAAGCTAAAGGGGAGAACTCCATCTGGCAACCGTGTTTGTTGTGTCATTGTTGAAAGAAGTGACTTGATATGAGACATGTATGTGACAAACGTGGACTTGTACTCAAGTTGCAAAGCATGAATCATGAAGTCAGCACTCAAAGAGTTGCAAGACTATGTGCATGTGATGGCAGCCATGCTTGTGGGGTAAATGTGCAGCTTGGCCATTTTTGTGTGAAGGAAGTGGGAGAGGGGCCTTCACAAGCGAACAACATACAGCGTGCAGTGAGGGAGTGGCATCTCAAAACCAGTTCACTGTCAACAAAAACAAATCAAAAACAAAGAAACATCAGACAGGAAAGCAACAGGTCAGTCACTGCAACATACATGCAGAACAACATGTCTGTTACAGACAAAATCATAAAATAGAGTAAACAAAAATCCAAAAAAGCAACACAAATGCAGATTTTTTTGGTAAGAACGTTTGAAAATTCTGTCAGACATTTAAGAAACAGCATCTGTGTGTTACCTTTTGCTCAGGCTTTTCCAAGCATTTCCAGTTGTTGGCTTTAAGCTGGTGCAGCTCGTCAAACTTCAGACTGATGTTTTCAATGGACAACTGTAACATATCCCAGAACCCTGCGAGGTCCTGTGACACAGGCCTTGGGTGGGCATTGGGGTTCTGAAGTTAGGAATTGAAAGGATATATTTACATTTGACAGTAAATCAGAAACATGTTTTCAGATGGCTAGCAGGTGTGTATTAATTTGGCATGATGAGATTTGGATGAAGTAAACAGAGTTAAAAAAAGTTTAATTTTCATTCTTTTTCAATGTTCTAATGTTTATTCTTTGTATACACAAATGCACTAAAATGTGTGGAAACTGAAGTATCAGTGCAATAACAGCATTCAAGGTATGTTGTATGAAACAAATGGACTTTGCTGAGGTGTCCTGTTATACAAACATTAAGAGATGTAGCAAAGACAAGGAAACTGTCGAATTTGTGAGTTTCCTCTGCGGTCATCATCACTTACATCATTTTGTGTGTACCATGTAAGTAATACAGAATTTCATTTGGCTTCCAATTAAAAACAATATTGGGACGTTACTGCATCACATTTGCGTGTCTTGAGTGTTTACTAAGTGCAAAACTGGTCCTACAGTAGCACTACAGAACTACAAAAACTGGATCAAGACGCCCCTAATACTGCTCTATTGTTTTAGATTTGTCTATTATAGAGTCTTTGAGAAGTACTGGATTTGTATTGGCTGCTATCTTTTAGTGCATACCAGGTTCTCTTCACATAACTCCCGGAACTGCTGGAACTTCTGTGACATCAACAGCTGAGCACTACCTACAGCACTCCGAATCTTCCCCAAAACTACAGACAAAACACAGAGAACGAGTTGAGTGTACAAAGAAAAGCATACACACCAAACTGAAAAACATGTAGTTAATGTACTTTGTACAGTTGGGTGATAAGAATGCAAGAAAATATTATGTTTTGTGATACTGCTCCGTCTCATAATCTCAATACAGCACTATTGGGTACTTGGTTGTAACGACGCACTCATGATTCAACCCAATTCATGAAACGGGGTTGTCATACTGATAAAGATCGCAGTGAAGAGAAGTGCTGACTATAATTATACTGGTGCAGAACATACTACCAACACTTGACTACCTTTGAAGTCATGTCATAAATATCTGAAGGCAAGAGGGAGCTTAAATATGTGAATGATTATTTACACCAAACAAACATCAGATGTGGACCAATGAAACATGAAGAAACAGATTTTGGGAGGGGCTATGTGCAGGTCATATATATCAGAATATTATGACCATTCACCATGTGTTAGACCCAGATGTCAAAATATTGTGACATGTTTGGGACATATCTGTGACACTTTTGTCATTGATCCTGTGTTCGATGTTTAGGAAAACTGCTCCAACTGTGCTGTGGTGACTGGTCTGTACCACTTGTGCCATGGTTGCCGCTCACCTCTGTCATTGATGGCCAATGGCCTGTTATGATGTTGGGAGGCACACAATGTACGAGATGTGATGTTTTAGACACCCCAAATGTGTATCAAGAATGGACAAAACATTAGCAGTTTCTGAGAGGCTACCACCCGTCACCCAGTACCATATTATCATGCCCTTTAAGACATCAGTCAACTGAGTACTTTGCTGATGACAATAGTTTTGCACATACAGGCTTCAAAAACCTCCAAGCGTGCATGTGCTAACCCTGTCCTGTCATAGCTGATCCTGTATCAGCTCCAGAGAGGGTCTACTGCAGTGCTAATGCAGTAATTTAGGAAGCTCTATCACAATCTTGTTCAGAATAATGGATGACATTGCAGCAGATAAAAGTAGATTAACTTTTAAACGTTGAGACATTTGTTTAGTGATATTTACATACAGCTAAATAATTACACATTAACTTACTCAATGTTGACTTACATTCAGTGTTTCTGTATCAACTGACATCAAACCACTGCTCAATACAGTATCAACATTTTTCCTGGCAACACTTTCTAAGAAAATACTTCTACCTGCTTGTTTGGAGTTTTTGATAAAATACAGATCTTCTGTGGTAGAAGGGTGAGGTAGGACAGTGTCACTGCTATTTAGCTCCGCTTTGGCATCTCCCACGGTGAGGCTATTGGTTTTAATATGGCCGTTTACTATTGGCTAGAAGTTTAGCACATATGTTGTGCAAAGGATCATGGGACTTGTGAACATGTGCTATAGTATTAGTGTTGGCACTTTCTGAAGTTATTTTGAACAAGATAAAGATTTTCAATTTCAAAGACACTTCTATTTGAAAATGCTTGCACAAATCTCGTGTTATAGTGTTTGTTTATCGAGGTTGCTTATGGACTTTGTTATAATCTCAAAGAGGCTGTAGTTAAGCCTAAATATGTGGAGTCAGAAGTCTGGAGATTTGCTATACATCTAGTCTGCTAAATCATTCTTTAAATGAATATCACTAATGTTAGTACACACTTACAATGACATACATCCAGTCTCATATCAGAATATATTTGGTAACAGATTTAGTCTGCACTTCAGAATGCTTTCCATACCATTTGGTTTCAAGGAAAAATGTGGTCTCTCTTTTCTCAGAGCTCTAAACAAACCAATATTTCTTAAGTTAAGGGAAAAGAGCTAAGGAGTGAAAGAAGACAAAAGAGATGTAACGACAGAGGCAGAGGGGCGTCCTAGTGCTAAAAATGTGTGTGGGACATGGTGAGGAGATGAACAAGCAGGCTTTGTGATCGCCACTGTGAACACAGGCACTCCTCGAACAGTCGGTGTGTGTGTGAGAATGTGTTTGAGGTGGGGAAACGAAGGGGAACAGACAGGAAAAAGACAGAAGGAGTCGACATGGTGGAAGTAAACAGTATCTGGTGCAGAACAAGCTTGGCCTTGTATAATGACGGACTTGTAGTTAGAAGCGGAGATTAGGCTCCAGAAAGTGACAGGGTTCATGAGGGCTGCTCCAAACATACAGGCTCTTGGCACTGAATCTACTGTAACAACAGCATTTCCATTACACTGCTCAGGTCTATCCACATTTTACAGTACATCAGTTCTTCCTACTACAGTGAGATCAAAACTGCCCTGCAGATTCTAGTGCTTTGCAAAAAAAGTGAATAATAATTTCATCACAGACTGACATTATTATTAGGGCTGTGTAATGGCAAACACCTGGTGATACAATATGCATCATAAAACAGGGGTTACAATTTAATATTACATTGGTGTAAGTAAGGTGATATATTGTGAATAGTTGACAAGGTCATTGTTAGTAGTGCAGCCTTACTAGTTTTATGATGTTGATGGATTACAACACTGTTTAGTGGTTGGGGGATTAAACATAAGTCTTTGCATATAAACTATTAATTAAAATCAATACTTTTGAGAATTGATAGTCACACAAAACATAAAGCAATTACACTCGTGTATCAATATTTTATCACACCCCTAATTATTATGCTGAATCTTATCAATATGTTAGTAATATGGAGAGAAACTAAATTTGCGCTATTGTTCCCTTTATCTTACATGAAATGGATCAGGCATTGCTGTTGTTTGCATGAAGAAATAATCAGTGACTTAAATCATCAATTAAATCATTAATCACTTAAAACCATCAGTGACTTAAATCACCAGTGACTTAAATCATCAATCACTTAAATCATCACTTAAAACCATCAATCACTTAAAACCATCAATCACTTAAAACCATCAATCATTTAAACCATCAATCATTTAAACCATCAATCATTTAAACCATCAATCATTTAAACCATCAATCATTTAAACCATCAATCACTTAAACCATCACTTAAAACCATCAATCACTTAAGTCATCAATCACTTAAGTCATCAATCACTTAAGTCATCAATCACTTAAGTCATCAATCACTTAAAACCATCAATCACTTAAAACCATCAATCACTTAAAACCATCAATCACTTAAAACCATCAATCACTTAAAACCATCAATCACTCAAATCATCAGTGACTCAAATCGTCAATCACTCAAATCGTCAATCACTCAAATCATCAGTGACTTAAATCATCATTTACTTAAACCATCAATCTCTTAAAACCATCAACCGCTTAAATCATCAATCACTTAAAATAATCACTCAAATCATCAATCTTAAATCAATCACTTAAAACCATCAATCACTTAAAACCATCAATCACTTAAAACCATCAATCACTTAAAACCATCAATCTTAAATCATCAGTGACTTAAATCATCAGTGACTTAAATCATCAGTGACTTAAATCATTAATCACTTAAAACCATCAATCACTTAAAACCATCAGTCTTATATCATCAATCTTAAATCAATCACTTAAAATAATCAATCACTCAAATCATCAATCTTAAGTCATCAATCACTTAAAACCATAAATCACTTAAAACCATAAATCACTTAAAACCATAAATCACTTAAAACCATAAATCACTTGCTTTAAATCCATGTTGAGTTGTTTAGTAATAAAAAAAATCACAAAATTCCAGCTTCAAGTGGTTGCATGACTTGATGCAACTATTTGATGCTTACAAATTCCATTACTGATCAGCTAGCCATGTAGCCCCAATGCAAAACTAAACTGACTATATCTGGGAAAGCAGAAAATTGTGCTAATTTTTAGGAAACTTCTGTGTTTGGTGCGTTACTCACTCTCCTCTGGTAGTTCATGGTTGTGCTCGTCCCGTTCCATTTGCCGGCACCATCCCTCCATCCTTTCCACCTCAGCCTGCAGTAGCTTCAGGAACCAGCGTCCATCACGTGGACACACAGAGCTGGCATTGCCTCGCCCACTCACCTCTTCCACACCTGTGTCCATCCAGGGGTCCGGTGGGGGCAGGATGGAAGGATCAAAGCCCACATCTGAGTAGTCATCCTGGGTACAGGCATGGTAGTGGTTCCCTGAGCCCTGGATGCTGACTGTAGAAGTTCCCGCATCCCTGGATGACTGTCGAAGGGTAGAGCTGAGGCTGGGAAGCTGACTTGCTGTGTAATCAGCTGGAACAGTCCCTAAGCCCTCTGCAAGGTCCAGGTCAGCCTGCACTGCAGTGGTGACACTGTTGGAGCGGGTGACTCTGCGGTAGCTAAGAACAGACAGCTGAGCTTAACATGCATGCTTGTGTGTGGTTTAAAGTGCTGGTGTATTGTAGATTTGGCATTCAATGTATCATAATGTGTTGTATAAATGTAGAATAAATGCACCACCAGGCAGTAGTGACAAAAAAAGACCTATAGAAACTTTTTTAAATCAGTAAAAATGAATCAAAAAGCTGCCAACAAGTAGAAATGAGTAAATAAAATAAAATAATGACCTCCAAACATTCAATTACATACTTCTTACTCAAGTAGATACTTATTACACTGCTTATGGAGTTACTATACATTAGTTGCCGTTTACAGGCTCTTCGTCATTTGATCTGAATCTGCCTGTGATATGAGAATTATTGTTCAGTTTTATAGAATATCTGATAAAGCCCACAAATTTACCATCAGGATCACAAATTGTCACAACACTGGTCATATGTGCAGTTTTTTTTTGTTTTTACATGAAAACATGGCTATAACTCATTACGTTTAACTATTACAAATACACACAATACAAACACAAACAAATGAAACACTCCTTTAAGCAGGATGGCATGTTAAAGCTGTTGGGCACCGCTGTATTTCACTGTTTTCCTGATGCTTGCTGTATATGTGTGTGTGTGTGTGTGTGTGTGTGTGTGTGTGTGTATTTGATCAGTGGCACACCTGCTCTATTCAGGAGTGTTGGAGCACACTGCCATCTCTCACCATGTCATGAATGTGCTATCTTGTGCATTTATTTTTCTGCATCAGTACCTTTAGGGTCTTTAATAATGCTCTTAGTAAATTAAGCTCAAAGGATTTTTTGTTAGTTTTTTTTTTTTTTTTTTTGCAGAGTACATTTGTCAAAAGCTTGCCCATGTGTATGTGATGGAGAAAAACACAGTGGTTAAAAGGTAACTCCATTCTAGGCAGGTGGGCCTGTGTGTGTGTGTAGGAAGAGGGGGAGGGCTGCCAGCAGGCCTGCTTCACATCAACTCAAGCAGCTAACTACTTCCTGTAAACGGGGCCAAAGATGAGAAAAAGGGACAGAGGAAAAAAGCAAGAAAGAAAAAGTGAGAAAAACGCAGTGAGTGAAAAAATACTACTGTTCTCTGACTGCATACATTACAACAGTGTGTGCATCGAGTTGAATCCATTTGTTTTTACAGGAATTCTTTAGTGCTGTGCATTGGCAAGAACCTGGTGGTAATATGTATATCATGATACAGGAGTTACAATTCAATATACTGACATACAAACCAGATTCCAAAAAAGTTGGGACACTAAACAAATTGTGAATAAAAACTGAATGCAATGATGTGGAGGTGCCAACATCTAATATTTTATTCAGAATAGAACACAAATCACAGATCAAAAGTTTAAACTGAGAGAATGTATCATTTTAAGGGAAAAATATGTTGTTTCAAAATTTCATGGCGTCAACAAATCCCAAAAAAGTTGGGACAAGGCCATTTTTACCACTGTGTGGCATCTCCCCTTCTTCTTACAACACTCAACAGACGTCTGGGGACAGAGGAGACCAGTTTCTCAAGTTTAGAAATAGGAATGCTCTCCCATTCATGTCTAATACAGGCCTCTAACTGTTCAATCATCTTGGGCCTTCTTTATCGCACCTTCCTCTTTATGATGCGCCCAATGTTCTCTATATTCTCTATAAGAATAGGTACAATATCATAAACACAATATCGCAATACTCAAGTGTATGTTTTCTTACACCTTTACTGGAAATATCACATCCTCACATCAGACCTTACTCCAGTGGCAGTGCAGTATCAGAATACAGGGTTATGATTTAATTTGATACTGTAAGCAAAGTGTACAACTTCTTGCATGTAAGTTGTGCTTTTGAGAATAAATACAAAATACTGAAATTCTCAAGCGTCTTCACATTATCTTACATCTGTAGTATCGATATGTTAAAATCACACAGCTTCAGA
>BRDA01000158.1:64538-82254 GCA_036984385.1 Crenuchus spilurus | reverse complement strand
TTAGATGTTGGCACCTCCACATCATTGCATTCAGTTTTTATTCACAATTTGTTTAGTGTCCCAACTTTTTTGGAATCCGGTTTGTACATACAAAAATACTAAGCTAAAAAAGGTTAAAAACAACCTAAGTTGGGCTATTTCCACCATGCACTGGGTCAATATATAACAGCACATACTGGGTTAACCTGGGTCATAAACGCAACTGGCTGAGTAAGTACAGTAGAGCCAAGTATATAAAACACTTGAAATTTGAACTCACTTTATTACATTATTTATTTATTTTAATTTAATGTACTGGACAAACTTAAATGACAAACTGTTTAATTAAAATATAAAATAAAAAACTAATAATATTTAAGTCTTGTAAAATACATATGATACTCATTTGGCATCCAGAAACAATGCCTGATGAGCCCTGATATAAAGTCGAGTTTGGTTAACATTAACCAGGTTAAATCTGCAACTGTGTTGCTTTCCTAATGTAACCAACTGCAACATTTCAACAGACTATGCAAACATAACTGGGCTCTGTTTTTAATTTGTAAGCACTTTAAAGCACCCCTCTATACTGTTCTCTCTGTGTGTTATGCACAGCCGGTATGTTGACACAGATTAACAGCAAGCCAAACTCGATTCTCACGAGCCAGGATTTGAGCGCCTTGCTCCTTTATTTTGTCCAAAATGACAGGTGAAAATGTGAGTGAAGATACAAAACACAAAATAGGAATAAAGAATTTAATATGTAAAATAAACTGAATAATCTGAGGGCAGAACACTAATTTATGGTTCTAAAAAACATTTAATATGCAGAAACACAGTGTAAAGAGCACGGCATTGTATTGCAGATAGATAACTCCTGTAGCCTTAATAAATGCTTCTATTGAATAAACAAACCAGGGGTAAACAAGTCTCCTACTATAGCTACTGCCATGACACACATAAAAACATCAATAATAACCTCATAAACAAACAGTTTTTTAGGAAAATAGCAACATTTTACTCACCAAAAATTGGGTTATTTGTAAACAAAAATCCATCCTCCTCTCCTCAAAAACAGATTATCCATGTGCTTCAGTTCCATCAAGAAGTCCTTTCCTATCTCATGGAAGCTAATGCTAACTAGATTGACTATCCAATCAATGGGTCTGAATACAGTGACATTGCCAAACGCCTTCAAGCGGGCCCCATGACATCATCTCAAAATCTGATTGGGTGAAGCAACAGTTCCATCAACATTTAGTTTGTGATAAGAGTAGGGTTGCCACCTTTCAGATTTTGAAATAAGGGACACCCCTGGCCGGGTTGGGGGAGGGGGGAGTTGGGTTGGGGGGCGGGGTGTTTGGGGTTGGAGTGTATGTGGGGGGAGGGATTCCGTTGCGGGTTGGGTGTGGCTTGAATATTGCACATATATAATAAAAGGTCTTACACTGTTAGAGAAACATTATATAGCGGACTAAAATTGCCTTCGGTAGATGCTATATTTTAAAATTGCAATGCAGACAATGCTTTCATTGGTGACGACTCGCACTAGTGATGGGCTTTTATGGCTTGTTTACTTAAAAGACCTCTTACACCACCAAAATCAAAAGATTTTTCTTCTTTTTTTCTTCTTTTGCTGCTTAGCTTAAGCTAGTAATAAAATAATGTCAATTCAACAGAGAATGAAATGAAGTAAATGTAGAAATGTAAAAACAACTGAAATCATTATTTTTTTCCTAAATTATATATTTATAGAGTTTTGCATTTTACAGAAAGAACAAAAACAAAAACAAAAGAATTGTATATATATATCTCGCTGCAACATGGTCACATATTTCACGATATCACAAAAATATAATTAATTAATAAAGGAATAGGGTATAATAAAGTACAAAAAATGGTTACAATTGTATCATGCAAAAAGAAAAATCACATATCCCCCAACACTTTCCATATTTCAGTGAATTTTTGTTGTTTTGGATTTCAAAAGTGAGCCAAATAATTTTTATGTATGGGCGTGTAGAAATAGATTCCTCATATAAATTTTCATTTTCATGCCAAAATGTATTTAATGTATTTTTGTCTGTACAATTATTTGTGAGTAATTATTTATTCAGTCATTTATTTGTGCGTTTATTTATTTATACTTATGTCATTTTTTGTCATATGCACAGAATTTTCGTCAGAGAAAGTCTTTTTGTAGCTTCTCTCTCTTTGTGTGCGCCTGCAACAATTATAGTTAATACTAATGTAGTAACACCCCCCTCCCCCACCTGACTGACCAATTCCGTGCGACTTCAACAGGCACGACACGAGACAGCTCTCATCGCTCACTTCAAAGAGTCGACTCTAAGAGCCATTTCGTTCGCCGACGACACACTCACACACATCACTCACGCACACGTAGCTGAAACTCGACAGACAGACTGAGAGAGAGAGAAGCAGATTCATACATATCGTTCTGTCTCAGTTCAACCTTATTTCTCCCCCTTTAATAAAAATACGGAACAAAGCGCGTCCCGTATCGGTTCAATACGGAACGCGACTTTTACGATTCCGTATTTTACGGGACGGGTGGCAACCCTAGATAAGAGAGATTTCAGAACGACTTGTGAAGGCCTTGGCAGACGTCTTTGACTTTGACCCTGCCTGGCAACAAATGATGACTGAAATGTGATTGGTGAAATACTTTAATATGAAAATACATGTCTGGAAACAGCACAACCATCGGAAAAGCTATAAAAGAAGCGGACAGACCATTTAGAATTATTTAATAAGTATTCATTGACAAAATAAAATTAACATCAGTCAGGCCCTGACTATATATATATATATATATATATACCATTAACTAGCACTAATCAGTCAGTGATCAGTATACAAAGAGCTACTGTAGGAGAAACAGCCTATAAATGTTTAGTGAATCTAAAATCAGAATTCATAAAGCTGAAACTTCATTTCTACCAAGTGGAACAATATAGCTGCTGCACTGTTTAAGGTGGAACAGGAAATGTCTTAGGAAAATTAATGTAACTGCAAAGCCATTTAAGGTGCAATTAAGCTAACAGTAGCTTTTTGCAGAAACAGCAGAAAACAGCAGAAATACATTTCCCTTATGAGCAGTGCCACAAACATATTTACACAGTTCTAAACTGTACTGAGCCCATCTCTCTCTCTCTCTCTCTCTCTCTCTCTCTCTCTCTCTCTCTCTTTCCCCCCCTCCCTCACCCAAAACTAAAGCTGCTGAGATCTCAAGCTGTATGATGAACTGCTCAGATAGGGGCAGAGTTATTGTGCAATAAAAGGACCCCAGCTCTAAAGTAATCATATGAAGTCCTAGTTTTGGACATAAATTGCCCACTCAGAAAAACTGACTTGGATTATTTCACAATTTGTGAGTTGATAGATGTTTCTTATACGAAACAATAATGTCCCCTTTAATAATGATCAAATTAAACAAAAAATGACAATTGTGCTTTTACATACATAAGCAATATACAACATTGTATATTTCTCCACTGTGTTTTTATGTGCAAAATTGCAGAGGATGTGCCACAAAACGTGTCATCTGAACTGGGGTGTCCAAACTTTTGCATAAGACAGTAATCCAAAGCAGCGGCCTCTGCTATCAGACCTGTTTGAAGTTTGCATTTGTAGTAATTTAAGTTCTGTGCTGTAATAACTTCTGTCTGAAGGATTATTATCAAAGCTATTTTCTGATAAGATGTGGGTCATGAAGTCATAAACTGCACCTTTGCAGAAATATGTGTGTTTGCAGCAAGGTGCCAACAGAGGGCACCAGTTGCACAGAGCATAGCTCAATCAATGGGCACAAGCTTTATATCAAGTCATGATATATAAAGCATGTTTTGTTTCAAAAACCATCTCAGAAATGGTGAGAACAAAGGAAATGAGTTTGATGATTATTTCCTGGATTATGACATTATAATCTAATTTTACAAGATGTGCCTGCTAATGATTTCAGGTGTAAAACCTAATCTAATGAAGCAGCTAAACATTTTATACCTATATTATGATTATCTGTGTGCAATTTAGAGAAATGTCTCAAAAAACAAATGCATTCTGCACATCAATATGCATGCATGTGTAAAATGTAGATTAGGCTGTTGGTCATACAAGGGCTCCTAATCTGACCAGCACCTGCAGCTGGACTTTGCTTATGCAGTTAGGAGACATAGTCCCTTGGCTGAAGCAGCGGTAGGGCTTAGTGCTAAGACTGTAATAAGACTATGTGAGATAGTACTGTTTGTGAACATCCATTCTCTTCCTGGGTAATGCAGGCAGGGCGCGTTGCCATGGAGATCCAGTGTAGGAGGGTAGCAGGGCCCAGGGGACCGGTGTAGCTTGGATTTCAGGATGTGGTGGTGTGTGAGTAGTGAGTATGTTTGTGTACATGCGCACATGTGAGCTGCAACTTTACGGCCATAAAACACAACCGTTCATTATATTTGACTGAAATAACTGATATTATAATGCTGTGTAAATAGATTTCGTCTTTTAATCCACTCAAAACATATTAGAGCTGTTTAAATCTCCTAATGTAGCCTTCAGCAAGAGTAAGGAGACGTTTATAGTGTTATTTACCAGATGCTTATCAAATAAATACTGTGCTTAATTAGATTCCTCGTACACCATCCCTAGAGTCACTGGAGGCTTTGTTCTTTGTTTTATGTACTGTTGTCAGAGCCATAGCAGTGTGTCGAAAGATGACACTGACAATTACTGTTACACTATATGGACAAAAGTACTGGGACATGGGCTCATTCATTGTTACAAAAATCCAAGAAATTAAAAATGAGTTTATCCTGCTTTATTGGAGTAACTGTCTCTACTGTCCTGAGAATGGTTTCTGCTAGATAAAGGAGCATTGCCTTGAGGATTTGACTGCAGTGACAAGACTGTGTGATCAGGATGTTGGATGATCACCACCCCACCTCATTTCCAACAGTATTGCATGGAGCAGAAAACACAGTTCCACTGCTCTACAGCACAATGATGGAGGACTTTACACCCCTCAATACACCTGGTATGGTTCCAGAGCCTTTGCTACACCCATGTGGATCATGAACAGTACGTGGGGCCAAAAACATCAATGGGGGCACCACTTAAGTCTGCGCTACACATCCCATGGACCGAGCATACGGGGTTTCACACACCCATCCGCCAGCACAATAGTCAACCCACCTGTGATGGACCTCGATCTCCTGGTGGGGGGGGGGGGGCATGCGCGGCGGTTGAGGGAGGCAAGATGAGGACACACAAAGCATTTGTTCTTAAGGCACCAACATGCCTAGCACTGGTATTGATGCCAGTATACAGTCATATTAGAATATTATGAACACCCCTAGAATGAACACACAGATGTCACAGATACAGTACAAGTACACTAGTCAGTTGTAGCAGAGCAACACAATCATAGGTGAAGGACTTGATCGGACTGATTTCCAAAAGGGCATGATATTGTGGTACTGGGTGAAGCAAGGTGGTGGTAGTATGTCAGAAACGGCTAAATTTGTAGGATGTTCTAGAGCCTCTGTAGTGAAGGTGTACTAAGGATGGACTTCTCATACTCTGTGAAGCATAACAATAGCGAACCATCGGCCACTGATGCCAAAGGGAAACTCATTCCGAGTGACACAGTGCAATGGATGCGCCACAGTGGACAATATAATGAACACAGGATGTAGCCAAAGGTAGTTATTCCCGCTATTAGGTATATAAACATCATTTTCTGATATGACTGTGTAGGTTCACTCTCTGGAGTTATTTGCTCCAGAGAGTCCTGTTCTACTTACAGCACTTCTCTAACAGGGACTACACAAGCTCTGCATGTGTGCATTTGCACATCTGTGTCATCAGTGGTTGTAAAGTAACTGAATGCATTTATTAGAAGTGGTGTCCACAAACATTTGGACATGCAGTGTGCCTATCATTTCACGCTCCAGTCTGGCTGGTCGGCAGCCTCTGTAGAGCACGCTTAATGAGCTTGCTCATTAACTCTCCTGAACGGCCTCAGGTCAAGCCACAGGCACACACAGACGCCCTCACACCACTCACACGCATGGAGCTCACAAGACCTTCACACAACAGAGATCTAAATGCACGGCTGATATTTGAGACTCACACCGCCGTGTCTTTTAGCAGGATTTGCCCTCACTTTCCGACACCTCATCGAAAAAGAAAGCAAGCACGTACATTAGACCCATTTTGCCTGTCTGCTTTTAAACGAAGTTCAGATGAACTCTGGTCCTCGGCGAGCTTTAATCACCGCCTGCAGCTCGAGTTCTGCTTGTAAAAAAAAAGAGGTCACAACAACAGTCTTTATTAAACATCTATGGGGAATTTTAATGAGAGGGCTTGTTTTGATGATGTGATGCATGTTTTTTTCTCCAAGCCTCTTTTCATTCAGCTGCACACTGGCCTTGAGCTTTTATCATGCTCTGATATTGTCCTCCCCACTTAACCACTGCTGGGTCATGCTGTGTGTTTCTCTTCTCCTGCTCAGAAAAGGAGTGCGCCGCTCCTCTTTTCGTGCCTCTGAAATCCTTGGCTCTTTTTGAGCAGCGGTCGATGGGACGGTGCTAATGGAATGGCATAGAGAGAGAACAATAGTGCAGAAAAGCGAGAGAACTCAGTGTGCCTGAGCCATTAGTCTACTACCTGTCCCTCAATGGAGCAGAGAAAGCATTCTACTCTTCCCTCTGTGTTACGGCCTTGCTCTTCTCTCTTCTCTCTACCTTGCACGCTCATTCTCACCATCGTTTTCTCTCTCACCCTAGCTCTCTCTCTCTGACACACACACACACTTTCTCTCACTCTTGCATTCTCTCTCGCACAGATTCTCTCTATATCTCTCTCTTGGTTTCTCACTCTCGTTTTCTCTTTCACTCTCACTCTCATTGTCTCTCTGTCTCTCTCTCTTTCTCTTACTCTCCTTTTTTCTCTCTCACTATCTCTCTCATTCTTGCTTTCCACCAGTCTCTCTCTCTTTCACGATCTCGCTCTCTCTCACTCTCCCTCCCTTTCTCTCACACTCACTCTTTCCTCTCTCTCTCTCTCTCTCTCTCTCTCTCTCTCTCTCTGTGTCTTACTTTGCTTTCTCACTCTCACTTTTTCACTCTCACTCTCACTTTGTCACTCTTGTTGTCTCTCTGTCTGTCTCTGTCTTTTTTTTCTCTTACTCTCCTTTTCTCTCTCTCTCTCATTCTTGGTTTCTATCAGTCTCTCTCTCTCATTCTCTCTCTCTGTCACTATCTCACTCTCTCTCACTCTTGCTATCTCTCATTTTCTCTCTCTTTCTCTCTCCCTTTCTTTCTCTCACTCCATCTCTCTTCCCCCTCTCTCTCTGTCTCTTACTTTTGCTTTCTTTCACACTCATTCACTCTCATTCTCTCATTCTCACTCTCGTTCTCTCTCTCTCTTCCTTACTCTCCTTTTCTCTCTCTCATTATCCCTATTTCTTTTGTTCTCTCTCTAATTCTTGCTTTCTCTCTATCACTTTCTTTCTCCTCTCTCTCTCTCTCTCTCTCTCTCTCTCTCTCTCTCTCTCTCACTCTTTCTTTCTATCAGTCTCTCTCTTTCTCATTCTCTATTTCTCTCACACTATCTTGCTCTCTCTCACTCTTGCTTTCTCTCTCTCTTTCTCTCACTCTTGCTTTCTCTCTCTCTCTCTCTCTCTCTCTCTCTCTCTCTGTCTCTCTCTCTCTCTCTCTCTCTCTCACACACACACACACACACACACTCTTCAGTGTAACCCCTCTGCCACAGCCGTTGTTGAGGACCAGAGAGCCAGTGTGTGGTTGCTAGGAAACGGGTGAAAGCCGAAATCCCTGGGCATCTCGTTCCCTCTGCCCCGACCTGCCTCCCTGCTCACTCACTGTTTAACTTTTATCTCATCAGAAGGGAAGAGTCTCTGCCTTCTCAAAGAACAAGAGCAACACAAAGACCTTTGAAAGACATTTCATAAGAGTGAGCAACACTGAACACATCAGCTACTGTCCTGCAAAGTAACATCAGCTAGACGCCGCCTGTGAGCTGTGTCTGCCATTCACTGACTGATCTCATCTGAATGACTGCCTCTGGAGAACACAGCACTTGAATGAGCAAACAAAGGGAAATGTGTGATACCCAGACTCTCAGTTTGAGGGAGGATTCAAAGGGATGCCTTCCAGAAATGACAACTGCAGACCTCTCATTTCATTTCCCTTCTGATTAATGTCATTGTGATAATTATTATAGTCTAAAGGTTTGCACTTTCTTCTAAAGCAATGATCATTCTAGTCACAAGATACAGTATCTGTGAAGTGTTTCCTCTGCCTCCTACACTTCAAGAATTAAATTTAAAGAATACACTCACTGGCCACTTCATTAGGTACACATAAATTGTCTCTACACTCATTCATTTATCAGCTCCACTGACGACATATGTGCACTTTGTACTTCCACAATTACAGGCTGTAGTTCATCTGCTTCTCTCTACACTTTTTTAGCCTCCTTTCACTCTGTTCTTCAAAGATCTGACCCCCATACAGCAGGTATTATTTCAGTAGTGTATCATTCTCAGCACAGTGAGACTGATGTGGTGGTGGTGTGTTACTGTGTGTTGTGCTGGTATGAGATGACCAGAGTCAACAAAGCTGCTGATGTTTTTAAACATCGTAGTGTCACTACTGCAGTGAGAATAGTGCACCAAACAAAACTATACAGCTAAAAGTGGACTAGAAGACCAACAGTCTGCAGCAACAGATGAGCTACTGTCTCTAACTTTACATTTACAAGCTGGACCAACAAGGCAGGCATGTCTAATAGAGTGGACAGTGACAGGACACATTGTTTAAAATCTCCAGCAGCTCTGCTGTGTTTGATCCACTTGTACCAGCACAACACACACTACCACCACCATGTCAGTGTCACAGAGCTGAGAATGATCCACCAGCCAAATGATCCCGGCAAAGTGGTGGTGCTGCTGAAGAACAGGGTGAAAGGAGGTGAAAGGATAACAAAGTATACAGAGAAACAGATGGACTACAGTCTGTAATTGTAGATCTTCAAAGTGCACCTATGGTCAGTGGAGCTGATAAAATGGACAATGGGTGTAGTACTGAAGTGGCCAGTGAGTGTATAGCATTGCAGGCCAGTGTACATGAACCCACCATCCCATTTGCTATTTCCTTTACTTAATTATATGATAAAGAAAAATATCTGGTATCGATATTTTGTATAATAATTGATTTTCAAAAAGGCTGGATGTGTTATTACTTCACTACCAAACATATTAGTTGGTTTGGGGCCAAGACTGACTTCCTGAAGCTGAATTCTGGCTCATTTTCTTCTGAAAAGTGAAACTTCAGACAAGCGTGTAATCTTCTGACAAATGTATATACTCTTCAGTGCAGAAACATCAGAACTAGGGTCAGGTACTTGAATGATGATGACTGTTCTGTGCATCAGCGACTGTCCAGTGAAAACCCAGTAAACTGTAAACATGTGACTCAAATCCTATCTAGCAGCTGTGCAAATATACTTTCTGTATGAGATATCAGTATGATTGCATGAAATGTATGCACAATGCATTTGGCCAAAAGTGTTGACTAGAAGCACCTTATTGAAATTACATACAAAGCGTCCTTTCAAATTGTGCCTAGACCAGTAAATGGTGATAAACCATACCAATGGGACCTGTTAATGAGTTAATTTATACACTTACAAAATTTACTGCTCTGTCTGCATGACATGAATGTATGTTAAGACATTTCACCAAACAGTTCATGAGCCTAATCTATACTATGTTGTATGGGTGCACCAGTTATTTTTTGAGGGCAATAACAAAGGTTCATTCATTCATTCATTCATTATCACACCCGCTTAATCCTTATTAGGGTCGCGGTTAGTCCCCTACCCCCTCACTGGGCGCAGGGCAGGGCATTACACTATTCAACTAAGCCCAGGACAGGGCGCCAGTCCATCGCTGGGTGACACACACACACACACACAGACACACCTACGGACAATTTTTTTAGAGTACCCAATTCACCTGACCTCCATGTTTTTGGACTGTGGGAGGAAACCGGAGACCCCGGAGGAAACCCACGCAGACACGGGGAGAACATGGAAACTCCGCTCAGATGGGGAATCGAACCCAAGACCCCAGCGCTGAGAGGTGAACGTGCTAACCACTAAGCCACCGTGCCCCCCTAACAAAGGTTGTTTATTATTATTATTATTATTATTATTATTATTATTATTATTATTATTATTATTATTATTATTATTATTATTATTATTATTATTATTATTATTATTATTAATATTATCCAAAAAAAAACACAGTTCTATTGCTCCACAGCTATGCTGGGCTTTATACCCCTCTTACACCACACGTGGCATTAGGAATGGTGCCAATAGTTTAATGTTTATCTACTCAAGAGAATCCTAATCTATTGACAGTACTGGACAAGCTGTTTGTGTGCATTTGTACATCTGTGTCAACAGTGGGTGCAACTTAGTAGCTGAATGTGTTCATTAAGGGGTGTCCACAAACATTTGGACATATAGTCTCTATTTTATATAATACAGTTGTTACATAAATCAAGCAAATATTATCAATTGATTGCTGGTGTAGAGTAAGAAGTGAATAAGGCTCAATGGACTGCTGACACTGAGCGTAAATGGCACTTGCTCCCAATCACTACTAATATGCAATATCCACTGGGTCAGGCAGCCAGTTGATCCATCAGAACTGGGAATCCTGAGCTTTCCTCCGAACGCATTGGCTACCCATTTACATATCGTTAGCAGTTTGAAAAGAGGTGGAGTCTGACTTCACATGCCTCTGAGGACGCTGTGCTAGTAGTCTTCACCCTCTGAGAGTCAGGGCCATTGCAAGTGATTGGGGGATCCTAGTGAATGAGTGGGTAGATTGATTACCACTACACTGGGGGAAACTGGGTCAAAAAAGGAAGTGAATATCCAATACTCTCAGTTTCTAGTCATGCATCTCAACTGCATAATGATCTACATGGTCTGTGTCTAACACAATCCTAAATCTAGTATTTTAGCCTTGTAAAATCAATCTTCTCTGTTTCTCTTGGCTAGAGCAGGGTGCTTGAGCCTGACTGCTAACCCAAAACAAGCCCAAAAATTGCTGAAGGACGAGCTAAAGAAGAAGAGGAGAGTATTAAGTTCTTTCTCAAGCTACATATTGTAGTTGTAGGAGCTCTGGAAACATATTTTACTGAATATGTGAGAAGACAATTTTAGTATTTCTATTAGGAGTAGAGAGGCTGAGTCTGAGCTGCTGCTTTGCCTCAAACCAAAGATGTGATTGGCAAGACCACCGCTGTGGCAAAGCTGTTCTTGACCAGCTGTCTTATACTTTTACTTCTCATTACACTCATTATGTATGGGGGTGGAAGTGGGGTGTTCAGATATTTTAATCCTTGTTAATTATTTCAGTAGGTCATATGTTATTAATTATATGTGCACATAATTCTGTTGAAGTGCAGTGATATAAAATGTTATATAAAGTGCTTTTCTCTGCGTTTTGTGGTGCCTGTTTCATATGGTTAATTATCTGGTTCACGCTATACAATGTGTTTTCATTACAATTTAATGAGCAGGTGTTATTTTGTTAATTGTACAACAGTAACCCACTGCAGTTTGGTGCACATTTTTAATTGATTTCAGGTGTGTGCTAATTGGATGGGGAGAGAGAGAGAGAGAGAGAGAGAGAGAGAGAGAGAGAGAGAGAGAGAGAGAGAGAGAGAGAGAGAGAGAGAGAGAGAGAGAGAATGAAGTGAGAAAGAGGGGGAGGACATGAGAGAAAGGGAAAGGATGGAAGGAAAAGAGAAAAAGAAAGCAATCAGCCAATAGGCCAAATTTATTGCTAAAGTGAACACAAACAAAGAGAGAGAGAGAAAGGGAAGAGGTGTAGTGAGGACGAGAGGCAGAGAGAGATGACGTGAGAAAGAGAGAGAGAGAGAGAGAGAGAGAGAGAGAGAGAGAGAGAGAGAGAGAGAGAGAGAGAGTGAGAGAGGGAAAAAGCGAAAGAGAGGAAAGAGAAAAATAGAAAGCAATCAGCTAATAAATCTCATTAAAGTGAACTCAGAGAGTGGCAGAGAGAGAGAAAGAAATACAGAAAGAAGATAGAGAGGGCACAAAAGAGAAGAAAAATAGATAGAAAGATATTTTTATATTTTATATATAATATTTTTATTTTATTGCCTATCATCATGTAACTGCATCTAAAGCAATCAGCCAATAAATCTCATTAAACTGAACAGAGAGAGAGAGAGAGAGAGAGAGAGAGAGAGAGAGAGAGAGAGAGAGAGAGAGAGAGAGAGAGAGAGAGAGAGAGAGAGAGGAAGAAGAAGAAGAAGAAGAAGAAGAAGAAGAAGAAGAAAGGGAGAGGGGGAAGAGAAAGAGATGGAGTGAAAAGTGAGATGGTCTGTATGATTTTACTACCATCGTATTGCTTATCATCGTGTAACTGCATCTAAAGCAATCAGCCAATAAATCTCATTAAACTGAACAGAGAGAGAGAGAGAGAGAGAGAGAGAGAGAGAGAGAGAGAGAGAGAGAGAGAGAGATGGCAGCCAATAGGTGTGAGTGTATGAGTGGAATAGAGATGAGGAGGAGATAAGAGGGCGGAACAGAGGGACACACTCTCACACACTGGCTGCGATCAGAGAGCTGCTCGTCGCTTCCTCTCCAGTCTGGAGACTTTGGCAGAGCGGGGAGGGATGCGCTGGTGTTCGGTGTCTGAGAGCCGTGAGCAGCAGACAGTGTGTGTGTACTCCGGGTGAGCAGCGGGCCGTTCAACATGAGCCTGTAGCGCGGTTCCTTTACACTCACACTCATTCACACACAGAGAGAGACACTCGCCAGCGAAACGGTGGCCTGATGACGGCTAATCCGATTAACTAGCAGAGCAACAGACGCTTCTCTGGAGAGAGAAAAAGTAGCTGGACATTCAGCGAGATTCCTCCGTCTCGACCATGAACCTTCACACCATCACCCTGCTGCTTGTCACAGTGTTTTCAACGCTGCACACTTCCAGTCCGTCCCAGTTCCCAACATCTCTCATGTGAGTATTGATGGCTTACTGCTGCCTCTGACAGGAGAAAAGTGCTGTTGTGAAAACTACTGCTGTCCACTGTAACCCAGTTGTCTATGGCTTTCACTGACGCTCTACTGGAGCTGCTTCATGAAGCTTTCCTCAGTCTGCTACAGGTGTGGGCAGGATGGCTGTACAATATCTTTATCACAATAATTAAATCACGATACTTTTTGATCTATCATCAGTACTTCTTCAACACTGAACTATAATAAAAATTCCACCATACTGCTTAACTGGACTTAGTGTTGCTGTCCAAACAAAACATGTATATCAATTATGGGGTTTTTTTTTTCTGTATAATGTGAGCTCAGCAGGTGATTCTAGGTTAACATTTCATGGTTGTTGAACCACTACAAATGCTTCAGAATGGCTCCGAATGAAACTTTTATAAACTCACATTGAAAGTACATAAAAAATTTCCTCTCTCCCGTAAAGTTACAGTTTTGCCATCTCACGTAAAGTTTTACTGTTTTGCCATCTCCTGTAAAGTTACAGTTTTTCCGTCTCTTGTAAAGTTACAGTTTTGCTGTCTCCTGTAACGTTACAGTTTTGCCCTCTCCTGTAAAGTTACCATATTGCCTTCTCCTGTAAAGTTACAGTTTTGCCCTCTACTGTAAAGTTAGTTTTGCCCTCTCCTGTAAAGTTACCGTTTTGCCCTCTCCTGTAAGGTTACCGTTTTGCCCTCTCCTGTAAAGTTACCGTTTTGCACTTTCCTGTAAAGTAACCGTTTTGCCCTTTCCTGTAAAGTTAATGTTTTGCCCTCTCCTGTAACATTAAAGTTTTGCCGTCTCCTGTAAAGTTACCGTTTTGCTCTTTCCTGTAAGGTTACCGTTTTGCCCTCTCCTGTAAAGTTACTGTTTTGCCCTCTCCTGTAAAGTCACCATTTTGCCCTTTCCTGTAAAGTTACCGTTTTGCCCTTTCTGTAAAGTTACTGTTTTGGAGCTTCTTTTTCTTTGGACAGTGATTTCTTGTATATAGTCTTGTTTGAATATGACACAGGTTGTATAAGGAGACTAGGGTGACCATTAATAATAGGGTGCTTTTAAATCCTGACACACAGGATAGTGTGTATAGCATGTGTGATATTAAATGTACACATTTTGCATAAAATCCAGACAGCATACACTGCAGCTGTTAAAACAGTACTGACATTAAATTAGTTTGTTTCATACTCGGTTAACTGGAGGTGCTGGGCTGTTCATGTTAAGCAACTGAAGTGTAAGGTTTGAGAAATTTGTAATAATGTTTGAAGCAATCTTTTGTGCATTTGTCCAGTAATTTCTCATATAATTCACTACACTCCATTCTAACATTGTACCTGAAAAAGCACCACCTTTTGTTGTTTTGACATTCAGATGGGATTTTACCAGATACCTCATAGCATTCAGCAGTAAGCATAGCACTCAGCTGGAGCTGATGTTGTAGGTAAACAAGGAACTCTACAGCTTTGGCCAGTCTGTAGTATCCAACACTATTCTAGTCCGGCTCTGGGGAGACTTCTCTCCATCTGTCAGATATTTGAAGCTTCTGTTTATTCTGCTCATGATTGCTTCGACTGATCACTTCATTAGCATTGGTGTTTTCAACTTTTTTAGATGTGTGTCCATGAACAACTGAACGATATGGAAACAGTCCCTCTCTTGTATGAACTTTATCTGAGTCTGTGTAGTAAAAATGGTCACATTTGGAGTTTCACACTTAGGTTTTCAGCTTCTTTTCTCAACATTGTTTTTGCTTTTATGGTTAAACATGTACACAGACTTGGAACTTGACATGTTCCCTTTGAATAAACACAAGTATTTTGGGCATTTGTTGTCTGCTAATTGTCATTATAAACTTGCCACTTTATTTGACATACAGAGGTATTGTAAATATTTGTAAAAAATATGTTGGGACACTGGAACATGGACTGAAATATGGGATTGTCCCAGACATCTGGTCACCCTAGTTCTTATCAAATCAATGAAGAACAAAATATCATGATATTTATATTGCATGTATTGAAGAAGTCTTCAAGAATTATGATCCCTATTTGCAATATTGCCCACCAGGAGGGTTATAGTCATAGACCAGGATCTTCCTTTATTAGCTGTTTGAATTGTTTTACAACAAAAGTACATAAAGCTTTGATTCTCATCTCTTGTTGTCACTGAAAGCTGTTATAGATGTTATTCACTTTTTCTCTCTACAGACAATAAAGGAAAGTTAGTGCGAGAATGGGAAAGAACTGATGAATGAGTGGGGAGGAAGAGTGAGTGTAATACAATTGGTTGACTATTGATGTCTCAGATAAATAGCAGCATATGTTTTGGCACATAACTGTGTTTTTATAACAAGATTTAAGTCCAGCTTGGCAGTGCAGTCACTGTAGAAATGGCAAGAAGGAAAAAAACAAAGAACCAAGATTACAGCCAAGGCTTTGGTGCAGTTTTTCATTTAATCCACCTTCATCAGCCAGTCTGATGAGAAGTAATTAGTGCTCATGATCTTTTGTGTGTGTGTCTTTATTTGCTGTAGCTCAGTCTTTCGCAGGTCAGAAGCGCATGTTGTTGTTAGTCTTGCTTGTTGCAGGTGCTGCTGTTGGTGCAGACGCTTTCTGTAATGATCTATTATTAGTGTTGAGGTGAGATGAGAGTGCTGCTCCTCAGGGAGGCCCCAGGCTGAAGCAGGTAATTATTCCCCTGATGAACAGGCCTGCCAGGGAATCCAGCTTCACTCTTTTCCAGCTTTACACACACAAGTAGGACAGGCTGTAGTCTGGCCCACTTACTAAAGCAAAAACACTGCACATCCCACCTGGTCAGAAATGGAAGTAGACCTTAGGGATGGGCAAAACGACAGTAGTATAGTAATGTTTTCACAAGGTACAGTAAGGTACAGTAGACACTTCTGAGCACAACACTGACTTATTTTATTAAATAGAGATTTTGAAGATGCTCCTGAGTTCAAATCTCAATAACACCAGTAGTCTAATAGTGCTTTTGCACTGGACACTGTATTATTAAGTTACTCTGCAGGATTTGGTTACTTTACTTGCTAGCATACCAAGTATACCAAGCTAGGACATATACAGAAGATTTATGAGAGAAGAGAAGTAGCACAGACTATTGAAGGGGTAACACCGAATCATCACGTCACTCAAGTTAGATCATCTGCATTAAAAATCACTAACACTTCACATATATGCTGAGTAAAAGGGAAATTTGAGTTTCTCCCAGCTACTCCATTAATGGATCTATAGATTCCACGGAAATCATTAATTAGGGTTGATATGACTCTGAGAACAAGAATGAAATTGATTTGATGAAACTTTGCAGCTGAGCTATAAACCATACAAAAATAGAATAGATGCCTAGACTTGATCAAATACATTTATTCCCATGAAATGTGGCACCATAAGAAGAGATGGTGGAGCATAAGACAGTGCTGATGTCTTGTTTCAGTCCCCATCTGAGTTTCCATGTTCTCTCAGTGTTTACATAGGGGTCCATAAACATTGAGATCAAAACTAAATTGTCCTGGTGTGAGTGTCCAGTAATGGATTGGCTTTCACATTCACTAGTGATCTCTGACACTTTCCTCATTGTTCCTCTGTTCATTATAGAGGTTAAATGCTTCACTGTGGCAGGTTGATTTCTCGGTACCACTCGCCATTCCCCTCTGGCATCAATAGCTTGTGGGGCACCACTGTTATGCCAATAGGAGGCACTCAATGTATGAGAAGTCCATTCTCAATACACCTTCACTACAACCGCTCTAGAACATCCCACAAAGTACCCACCCTTCACCCTTTTGGACATCAGTTCACCCTTTTGCTACAACTGACTGGTGTGCTTGCTTATTTATATGTGCAGCAATCCCTGTCACGTACTGTAGCATCTGTGATATCCCAGACTGTCCCAAAAAATGGACAAAAAATGACTTCAGTTCTGTTGACCTCCCTTAAAAGCAAATAAAGTTGTTTTGGTGGATATCATTTTGGGCAGTATGACAGTACATTATTGTTATTGTGATAAATTATATGACAATACACTTTTTTGGCAATATTGTGGTAATCATTCGTTCCTTTTGAACACTGCATTATGTATCATTAACATACAGTGTTTAACTGAATTTAATGTTGGATGTGTATTGTCTTGTATAACTGGACTTCATATAGTACAGTACAGATTGTATAAAGAAGGCAATTATAAATGGTAATTTAATATGATCTCTATTGTCTATTTTAAATGATCAAAGCATAGAAGGACACAATATCACAATACATATTGTGTGTATTAACTATTCTAATGTTTTATATTAGCAATATCACCCACCAGTACATTACTACATTAGTGCAACTTAAAAAAAACAATATTGTGTAAACTGTCATATTCACTATATGTAAAATGACATTTCAAGCCTTTTTAGTTTAACTGTTGTGTGATTTGCAGCTCAGAAATCTAGAATTTCAAATTATTAGAATATGACATTTTAAGTGTGAGTAAATTACTATTCAATCAGTTTCAACATTAAAGAAAATAAAAAAAGGCTTAAAATATCACTTTACATGTAATGTTAAAATATTTAGCAATATATTATTCTTATTCTTATTCTTAT
>BRDA01000158.1:0-64438 GCA_036984385.1 Crenuchus spilurus | reverse complement strand
TATATATTAATAATAATAATAATAATAATAATAATAATAATAATAATAATAATACACATTTTTGGACATGCACAAGTAAGCAAACTTCAAATAAACTAAATAATTTTATGTTCTGTGTATCAAGAAAAAGCCATCAAGGATCATAGTATTTTTCACCATATTGCCCACCTTCTGTAGACATGTACAGACAAGCACACACATGCAGACAGATGCTAGATGTTGGAGACCAGACTGGCCTGATAGAGAGGAAAGGAGATGTGTTTTAAGCAGTAGTACATAGCCACTCTGATTGACGGCTTGGGCTTTATCTTTAGATAGACGTAGGTGGATGCTGTCATTCTATTTTCCTTCATCTGGATGCAGCCTTTGGTTCCTGGAGGCATCCAAACTGTCTTTGTTTGTGTGTGTGTGTGTGTGTGTGTGTGTGTGTGTGTTTGCGCATGCACAAGATCTGTGTACAAGTCTGTTGTATTTTCTTTTGTTCATCCTGATGTGGAGGGTTATATGTTTAGTGATATCTGCTATCAAGGTCACCAGAAACTTCTCTAGAATTGTTTACATGAAGCTGTTTACAGTGATACACCCTGCTCAGCCTGTTTGTAAATAGAATAAATGGGTGCAGTTTATCACAGTCTGCTTATTTGGCTGTTTTAATGTGCCTCAGCGGTAGCTGCAATACAAGTTTTCACTCTGTGATTCTACTGCTTGGAGATATTTTCCTTAAAGAAAAAAAGGCCAGAGTCACAGTTCTCTTCTCATCTCAGCTGAGCTGTAATCCTCAGGCTGTAAAGGGATTAAGTAGCTTATTATAGAGAAGCTCAAGGAAAGGCAGAATGCTGAATGGACCTGAAAGTGTGTGTGAATGAAACTTCATGTTCACCGGATTAAAGTCATTATGGTCATCGATGAATCCCGTGTTAAACGGATTTTCTTTAAAAAAACGACTAGTTGCTAGGGCTGAGTTTGGACATGTCTGATACTGATACCAGTACCGATACATTGATTCCATGACTGATTTCATGACTGAGTCAAAAAGTGGGTGTGTCTTAAATCAGAACTAATTGACAGGTGCTGGAAGTATATTTGCAGTGCAGTGGACTGAAGACTAATTAACCCTCTAAACCTCACAGCATCCTTCGTGGCCACTCTGCATTTCCCTATAATGGCTGCGGTTGGCCGTATATTACTGATGTTTATTGGACAGGAAAATTCATCATTCATTAGGCAAGTACAGCGACATTCATCACAAATGATAGTTTACCTAATTAGATGTTTTGCTTTTTATTCAGTATATATCAGACTATTAAGATTAACATTAAGATTAACATCCATAAAGAACCACAGAAAGGTCATAATCTGGACAGTTCTGATCTGTTTGTAGGGACAAATCATTATGTTCTCTTTTCTTGTTTGTCCATATCAGCACTGAGACTTGCAGAAAGCTGTGATGTAGTTGCTTTATATACACAAGCTGCATGTGGAGGGATCTTCTATCGAAATTCAATACATTTATGGCACTGATGAAATTACTCTACTACTACCAAGTGTCGAAAAATGGGCTCAATAACATGCTTTATTGTTGGGGTTGAGGCAGAACACAAGTGCAGAGTATCTTTATTGGGGGCATTCCATTACTCATCATTATAACAGACTGAGGTTGACACAAGCAGGTACACATAAGACAAGTCCATAATCAGAAACCAGGAGAGAAGAAAACCAAAACACAGGAAACAGGACTATTCTGAGAGAACAGCAAGACTTTGCAAAGACCATGTACATATAGAGCAGTCTTTATCCTCCTCACTCCTGAAATTGGAGTATATTGAGTTGTATGTTCATTTCACTAGGGGGATCACCCAGGACAGAGTGCCAACTAATCTGGACATACATACATACATTCATGCGGATTCATTCACACACACCAGGGTATTTTTTAGAGTATCCAATTCACCTGATCTCCATGTTTTTGGACTTTGGGAGGAAACCGGAGTCCCCAGAGAAAACTATATACACTGCTTAAAAAAAATAAAGGGAACACTTAAACAACACAATGTAACGCCAAGTCAACCACACTTCTGTGAAACCAACCTGTCCAGTTAGGAAGCAACACTGATTGTGAATCAATTTTTCCTGCTGTTGTGCAAATGGAACAGACAACAGGTATAAATGAGAGGCAATTAGCAAGACAACCTCTATAAAGGAGTGGTTCTGCAGGTGGTGACCTTTGACTTTTTCTTTTTTCTCATCCTTTCTGGCTGATGTTTTGGTCATTTAAGAGGACGTAAGAGGGCAACAACCCAGCAGCAGGACCTCTACCTCCTCCTTTGTGCAAGGAGGAACAGGAGGAACAGAGCCAGAGCCCTGCAAAATCACCTCCAGCAGGCCACTAATATGTTTCTGCTCAGACTGTCAGAAACAGACTCCATGAGGGTGGTATGAGATTCTGAGTATGATTCCAAATCCAGACTTCCAAGGGGTAATAATTTTGATTTACATTGATCATTTTTGTTATTTTTTTCTTAACACATTCCACTATGTAATAAATAAAGATTTTCAACTGGAATATTTTATTCATTGAGATGTAGGATGTGTTATTTTAGTGTTCCCTTTATTTTTCTGAGCAGTGTGTATATATATATATATATATATATATATATATATATATATATATATAGTGTTTACATTTTTTAAAATTATTTCTGTGTGCATTTCCTCTTCTGAGCCATACTGAAAACCATCCCCAATCATAAAGACAGAAATCCAACAAATTTCTTTCATAGCACCATTCAGTACATTCATTTCAAATAGCTGGACATAATTTTTGCTTGAAAAACTTTACTTATGCCATTTCTGGGTATTTTTTTCAAGACCCAGATAGCAAAATTATTCTGGCCCACATCTGGCCCTCATCCCCCATTTTCATTTGGCCCACTTGCGGCTTGGATTGACTGCAGTTGGGTGGATCCCTCCTGGTACAAGATGTGGGCCACATATACACCAGATTAGGGCCACATATTAGCCAAATGTGAGGCACACACAACTGGGCCAAATCTGGACCAGAAGCTAGAAATTACTCCTATGTAACACTACCATATCTCTGCCAGAAGTGGACCTCATCTGTTAAGGTACATGTGGGCCAAATATGAGGGCCACATTTGGCTCACATGCAGTTTGCCAGTGACGACAGTGTGCCAGCAGTGCAATTTCTCAGCCAGAAGTGATCTGTATGATATGTAGAAACCAGTAGAATGCCAGAGTTGTGAAGGAATGAATGAAAGTGGGGTAACGATGTAAAACTTGCTGTCAAGTTGTAAGGCCCATAAAAATGTACAGTATACTGAACATTTGAAATGAGATTATAGAATTTAATGAGTCTGTGACAAGCTACAAGTGAGTGTGAGCAGGTGTGACAGAGCCAGAGTGGAGCTGTAGCTTGAGTGAGCCAATACACATTTCTAAGATGAACTGCACCTCACTTTGGTGGTCAGTGACTAGGGCTGCGAATCTTTGGGAATCGAGCGAATCGATCCAGAATCGATTCTTGGGGTCACAAATCAATTTTTTCCCAATTCTTTCAAATACAAACGAAATACGTTACTTTACCGTTGCAATCTCTGCAAATCGCAAGAGTGACGTCCAGCCCTTTCTTACCCGGGCCGGGTTGACGGTAAAATCCAAAGTGTTTCCAAATGGTTGCTTTCAAAGACCGTGGCTTGACTTGCATGCCTGTACATAACCCACGCTGCTTCCTTGTTTTGCCTAGCACTACGGTGGCTGAGAAGACACATCCGCACCCGCAAAAAGAATCGATTTTTTGAAAACGAGAATCGATTCTGAATTGTTCAATGTTAGAAATGCGATTCGAGCTCAAAGCGATTTTTTCCTGCACCCCTATCAGTGACAGTAACTAGTTGCATGTCAAGCCAGACACATTTTCCTGCAGCACATGAGCCGCAGCTCTCATGGCATTACAATATTAGTTTTGTTTCTTTTAAGAATATAAATGTAATTTTCAGATGTGAATATATTACTCAAATGAACACATGTATTCTACATTTATTTAATTTTGCATCACTGTGGTTTCAGGGAGCCAAAGAGCATTGCGTTCTGTCATCATAAAGTTGACTCTCAGCTTGTGCAGCCCATTAAACACCTGGCTCTCAAAACTGCACCTGCCTTTCTCTCATGAGATTATAATGGTGTATGTCAACATGATGCACCAGTGCTGCAGACAAAAGGTGGCTAGCCAGAATGCACCTTAACAAGCCAGGCTGCAGTTCGTCCTACAAGCCTAATGTAAAATGGGAGAGTTTGTGTGCTCACTCTCCAGAGGGCTGAGCCGGGGCAGCGCTGTAGATGTAGTGATGCAATGTGGAATGGAAGAGAGTACACATTCTTGCTGTCCAGAACATAGAGCAAGGCTGTTGATGGAGACAGGCCAGTTGAGAACAGCAGAGTCCATGTGTTGATTCTCCATAGGGGGAATTCAGGGCGGATCTGGACCCGGAGTGAGTCACTGCCACATTGGTTCATTAACTTGTGTCTGAACGCACCTCAAGGGAGAGAAGTGTATACAGAGGCTGGAACAAGTATGCTTACTGACTGACTAATTCTAATTATACTGATTATGTAGTTATTGAAATTTGGTACTAAAACACAGACGTTTTAGATGTTCTGTAGTACAGAAATAATGCAGTCAGTCATATAAAAATAGTGAATATTGCTAACCAGTCCTATTCAGTGATGATGCACTGCATAGACTTATTCAATATAAAAAGTGTACAGATTTCCACACCCAAGTACAGGCTTTGATTTGGAGTCTTTTCTTTTCAGATGAGCAGTTTGGTAGAGTGTGTGGAACACAGCTGTAGGTGATATATGGGTCAGCAGCAGTTGAAGTCCTTGGCGTGTGTTTGCGTGAATAAAACAGTTTTCACCTTCAAAAGCCTGAACATGCCCACAGTTAATGTCAGTAATGAGTTGTCTTTTCCTTTAAACTCAGAACTTTAAACCAAGGACTGTTTTCTAATGATGAGAAATAAGGAGAGAAATCGGCCGTTAACGCAGAGTTCGATTATTAGATTATTTCTGCAGGCTTGCTTGTTTATACCTTTTTCAGAATGTGCTGTAACTTTATCAGTGTAACACGAGGTGAATCATCTAGAACGTGAGACTATAGAAAAATCAGAAACTACAGTTGACTAGTGCAGCTAGGACCTAAGCAATATAATTATTTTTTTGATACAGATTTTGAGGAGCTAAAAATGTTACATACAGTATGTCACCATCATATGCAAATATATCACATGCAAAATGTCGACACCATTGGTCAAGTAACTTGTGGACTGTGGATATTTTAAGGGAAAAATTATAGAGAAGAAACTTCTGCTTGCTTAAATCTGTTAATTTGTTAAATTAACAACACATTTGTTGATGTGCAAATGTAGAAAACTATTAAACATTATATGATTTAAATCAAATGCCATAAACCATTTATACTGGTACTACTATTACTAATCCAGTGTGCTAAATTAATTACCTAGAATAAATTAAATATCTAGAAAATGTGCACTAAAATGTGCAGAAAAATGCCATATTTACATTTGTAAATTATTATTATTATTATTATTATTATTATTATTATTATTATTAATAATAATAATAATAATAATAATAATAATAATGCATTTGTATTTGCTGAAAATTGATTGAAATTAATTTTACACCCAGAAGGCGGATAATTTGAATCACTGTCATAGAATGATTATTACATCAATCCGGCCATTTGGAAATATCAGCCTTATTTTGCCAAAATATTGTATCAACTGATATTTTGCCTTAGCTGTACTTGCAAAATATTTGACATAATTCATAGGATTCTGTCCATCATTTTGAAATACTTTGATGAATTTTAGACATTTGCTGTCAAAAATTCCTCTCTCACAGTGTGAACACACAACATGGGATGGGTAAGTGGCAACTAAGCAATCTAATTCTGTTTATTATAAAGAACCAGTGAGTTGGCCTCCATTAGCAGAGAGTGAGCTGGTGCTCTCCTTTGGAGCTTCCATTTCCTGAGGAGCACTGAGGAGATGATGGGGCTGCTGAGTGTGCTCCACAGGAGACAGATTCACACCTTTTCTTTGAACTCCGCTATTCATTACTCCACTGTTCCTCGTTCTGTTTTTCTAGGATGAGTAAAGCACTGAAGGGTGCCATTAGCTTGTGTTGGAAGTGTTTTTCTTCTGTTTTCTTTTCTTTGCAAAAAGCCTTTACAGACATCAAATCACAAAATCTTTTATCATCTGCTGTGTGCATCCTGATGTTTTATGTTCATGCTGAGTGTGTTGTGGGTGTGTTGCCAGATCAAGGCATTTATATCATCATCTGAACATTTGGTTTTATTTCTTTAATAATCAATCACATAGCCTTGTCTTTCTTTGCATTACCAGTTTGAAATATTGAAGTTTTTGTTCTGGATATTTGAGATTTGTTATTATGTACATCACTATTTACTTACTTGATTTTTTTCCACAATGTGTTTGGTAGGCAATCAACCTGCCCATTCTCTATGACTTGTAATATCCCTGACTCTAGGAGGGTGAAGACTAGCACAGGCCTCCTCCAATGCATGTGAAGTCAAGCTCCACCTCTTTTCCAACTTCTGCCAATACATCGTCGCCAAGCAACCAACACGTTCAAAGGAAAGCGCAGGATCCCCAGTTCTCATAGATTGCCTGGCAGATGCCTGAGCCAGCCAACATTACTCAATAGTGCTGGGGAGAGGGCCCCAAGTGGCTCAGCAGACTAACACACTGCCACTATGATCCGAGGATATTAATATATATATATATATATATATATATATATATATATATATATATATATATATATATACAGGCATTTTCTAATTATGTCCGAAACTGAAAAATGGAGATATCTTTATCTTTTTTGTCAAATGAACTCTTCATATACAGTTATGGGCAGAAACTTTGGCACCATTGCAGTTTGCAATGTAACAATTCATTCAAAACCTTTTGAAATTCAAATGCTATGTTAATCCACACAGCTAGCTTTGGCACTCTTTAGACATTATAATGATAATTGATTTTTAAGAAGGTAACAGTGCTTCAGTTTGCAGTTACTGTAAATATCTTTGACAAGTTACAGGTGAAGCAATATAGAATATTTTTATTCAGCTTAATTAGAGAACATTTGAGTTGGCCATTGTGTCTGTGTGCCAGAATGAGTGTAGAGAGACAAATGAAAAGGAAAGAAAGAAAATGTTAGTATAGACAATACCAAGGCTACAGATCTGTCTCCAGAGATCTCATTGTTCCTATGTCCACTGTATGCATCATCAGCAAGAAGTTTACAGCCTATGGCTCTGAAACTGACCTCTCTGTGGACAAATGAGAAAAGTTGAGGAGAGATTGCAGCAAAGGATTGTTCAAAGAGTGCAAAACGAACTTCAATCAACTTCCAAACTAATTTAGACTGAGCAGCAGAAAGAGTGTACAACAATGTCAGCTTCAGATTCTTTTTTAAATGTCTTGGACTTGTCTCAGTTCATTTCTACTCTTGACCGAGACTAGCTGTGTATATATATATATATATAGGTATTTTTTACTAGTCACGATTACCATAAACCCGAACCCTATGAAAAAATCAAAAGCAAATTATCGCAGTGTGTTCAGCCAGCTGGACTGTGGGACGGTCAGTGGTTGTTCTATTCAAAGCAGGCATTAATTGGATTCAGAGCACTGAATGCAAAGACATCTAAGGTACATTCAACATGCTTTAACTGTGTGGGCTTATTCTGCCATGAAATTCAGTTTTACAAAAAGAATTCACTGTCTAGTTCTCTGGAAAGAGCACAAGAGGACCTTAGCACCAAGACTATTTCAGAAATTTTGGAGACAAACAAGCAAAATCCAATTTAGTCTGATTGGAATTTGTCAGCTGACCTGCCATTTTTGAAGCCTGTGGAAAGAAGCCAAAACCACTGACTCACTATTGATACAAAATATAAACTGTTTGAGAAGTTGAAAGATTTTTTACTTTTGCACTTAAAACAATATATGTGTTTTTTTTTTTAATGAAGAACAAAATTGGCTCAAGTCTTAGACTTGTTTTGAACTCAACAAAGATAATCATGACTACGGCTCTGCTCTGATAGGAGACCCAGGGGAACCAAACTCCTCTCAAAGAGACATAAAATAGCCAGACTGGAATTCTGAAAATGTAACTTGTTAAGTCAAAGTTCTGGCAGAATGTATTCTGAAATGAAAACACTGTACTGTTCTGCTTAATGAAAATAAAATGGGGCCTTTAAAGAAAAGTCCCTAATCTTAAACATGGAGGAGGTTTACAGATGTTTTGGGGTTGCTTTGTTGCTTCTAGCACCATGAGATTTGAATGTGTGCATAGTATCACAAAAAATATTTTGTAGCACAATTTAGGCTGCAGTGTTGATAAGCACGGTTGGTAAGTTGTTCAACACCCACATTTTTCTAGTTTTTATGGAAAATTGTTCAGTTTCATGCCTCATTGCACTCTGCAATGAAAGTATAGGAGTTAAATAAATCAATTTGTAGACCAAAATGTATCTAAATTTTGGACTCATCACACTAGCACCTTTGGAAGATATAACAGCTGAACACACTCGTGACATTCTTTCTACAACAGACATCAAATATTCTTCAGACAGTTCTTCACAAATCTGCTGCAGAACGTCACATAAATGTTGGCACTTGTAGGTCTGCTTTGCTTTTCACTTCATCACAAATCAGCTGGACAAGGTTTAGTTCTGGAGACTGTGCTGCCACTCCATGTTTTCAAGCTGACCATCTTGTTGTTCTTTTCCTGAGGTAGTTCTGGCAGAGCTTGAACTTATGTTTTGGGTCATTATCTTGCTGTCGGATGAACATTTGAAAATGCACCCAGAAAAGACAAATGGCTGAACTGTTCTGAAATAATTATCAAGGAGTCCAAATCTCAGGTCAATAGAATATCTGTGGAGAGATTTCAAAGCAGCATTTGGAAGACTGCTGAGATCTGGAAGTCATTGGGCAAATTGCAACACAAAAATGGAGAGGACCAACATTCCAGTAGAGCAGTGCTGGAAAATAATTAATGGCTAAAAATGATTGATATCAGTTATTCTTTCCAGTGAATGTACTACCAAATATGATGCTGTGGTTAGTTCCTAACTGATTGCTGTGACATGTTTAGTGAAATTAAGAATTGCAGAAAGCGACTTTTTTTTGAGTGAATCCAAATAATTTTTGGTCTCTGATTTGGAAGAAAAATTGCAAGGGTGCCAGTTTCTGACCATGCCTGTATATACCCTTCACTGTATGAATACTGCTATTTAAGGCACACATATTGCTGACAGAGGTGTTAAAATGTGCACACAGAGCATGAGATGATCTGGAGAGAGCACACACATGCCTAACATCTCTGCACAATGCCAAGCAACAGCATGACTGAAGTAAAGCTAAATAACATTTTTGAATGGTGTCCTTGGGAGTAATGAAGCCCCAGTCTGTACCTTTACAATGGGTTGAGGTGGTGTTTGTGATCAAGAACCAATCACCAGCATCAGTATATGACCTCTTCAATGTACTCATGGCTGAATGCAAGCAAATGTTCACAGCAATGTTCCTAAACTAGTGTAATGTCTGAGTACTGCAGTAAAAAGGGCTCTAATAATACCATTTCTATCAATAATAGCAACACCATAATAATAAAATCTCTAATAATACCATTGGATTTCTGCACACAAAAAACATTTACATATGACATATAATGTATTACATGAGTTTTTTCTTTCGTTACTTGTATTTTTACAATGATGAAGTCATGTCAACTCCACATGTCTATATTTGCGATCTTTTTGTCTTTAATGTACCTTTTTTTGTCTTTGTGTCTAAGACCATAAGTAAGGCATTTTGTTAAGTAATACATTAATATACAATTTTGTTAAGCTGGGGATGAGGTGTCAGGGATGCTTTGGGACATATAATGCAGTAAAATACAGTACCAGTCAAATGTTTGGACAGACTTCCTGGACATTCAGTGTTTTCTCTTTGTTTAAACATTGTCTGCGTTGTAGATTAATACTAAACTCATCCAAACTATGAAGAAATACATATGGACTTATTTAGTAAACAAACAAGTGTTAAACAAACCAGAATATGTTGTATGTTTTATATTTTACATTCTTTAAAGTAGGCACCTCTTGCTTAGATGACAGCTTTCTTGGCATTTTCTCAGTCAGCTTTATGAGGTAGTCACCTGGAATGGCTTTCAGTTAACAGCTGTGCTTTGTCAAGAGTTCATTACTTGCATTTCTTGCCCTCTAAATGTGTTTGAGACATCAGTTGTGTGTCTACTTTGAAGAATCTAAAATCTAAAACATATTTTGGTTTGTTTAACACTTTTAAGTATACTACATGATTCCTTAAGTGTTCCTTTATAGTCTGTAGTGCAGTCTTCATGGCTTCAGTATTAATTTAAATAAGAACATTGACTTTGAAGGTGCGTTCAGACTTTTGACTGGAACTGTATATGATGCCCACACAATCCTATGCTCATATGTGGTGCAGTCCTATTATTTGCAGTATTTTTTGAGTGGCTGAAAAATATCTGCCAGAATGAAAGCATTTCACAGAGATTGGATACATGTGAGAAAAAATAATCTTTTGTTATAAAGATGTCATAACACTTGGTCCATAATAATGTGCTATGAAAATGCTTTTCACAAAATAAAATAAAAGAAATAAAAAAGCCTGATCATAAAAATAAAACCAGTACATGTGCTTATGTTAGATTAGATTCAGTAATCTGTACACGCATCTTCAAGAACTTTTGATGTTGCCGTATTAATATTTTGAGGTGTGAGCGTGTGTGTGTGTGCGCGCGTGTTTGTGTGTGTGTTTGTTATTCTACTGAGCATTATGGGGTCTTGGCCTCCTTAGACAGTGCAGAGCCAATCTGAGGTGTCTGAATGGGGCTGCTGAACTTTTGCCTCTTTGGCACTTTGATGTGAAGATCAGCCATTTGGTCCATCACTGCAAATACATCAAGCAAGTGAACTGTTTGTGTGTGTGTGTGTGTGTGTGTGTGTGTGTGTGTGTGTGTGTGTGTGTGTGTGTGTGTGTGTGTGTGTGCACGTACAAATAAGGGAGACAGACAGCCTCTGTTCTGGCCACCACTTCTTGGAATTAGAGCTTGTTCTTGGGTGGAGGAGCAATAATTTGACCTCTTTGTCTTGAGACCCGTACGATTCAGAGATGAGCAATAATGCAGTTTGATTGCAGCTTCTGCTGCAGTGGGGATAGATATCTTATTATAGGAGTTAAACCATCTGGTAGATATATCTAAAAAAAAAGATTTCCCATTATAAGACTGGTAATAACAATTACTATTTACTAAGCAAATATATTTGGAGAAATGGTTTTGTTTGATTGTCAAACAATTGTGCATATTGTAATAAATAAATATAGAAATTTCAAAGTAAAAAAATAAAGTAAAAAAAAACCTTTAAAATTCTCTATTGAAATAAGTTGAATCTTGAAAAGTTAAATAAATAATAAAAAAGCATTTTCTGTGTTTTCAAAGACTCCTACAGTGGTAGAACACACAGTGCACCTATAAATATAATTGTAATGGTACAATGATGGGCAACAAATTGCAAGAAGACAAAAGAAAGAATAGAGTAAATTACTGAAGGGAAAAGAAATTAGTTTTGAGGACAGACTGTCTGAATTCAAAGGTCAGAGTGTTCTAGGTGGAGAACACATCTAGTGAAAACTCAGTCACCCAGATTGTGGAGGTCAGATGAAGAAACGATGACTAGACCAGTTGATGACAACCAGAGACTATGGCTGGGCTTATAAATAAGAAGAGCTAGGAAGGAGTATGTTTATTCTTAAAACAATTTAATAAATTCACTAGATTTAGGTTTATTTTACTGGCCAAGGTTGTTGTAATCTGTTTAAGACTGAGAGTCCATCAGCAATACACTATCTGCTGTTTCTTTGGCAGTGTGTTGGTGTATATTGTTGCTGTCATAGGAAATCAATGGAAATGGTTAAAAAAATAATGTGAAATGCTTTCTAGGATAATAACTGTTTTCTGTTCCCTGACACAGTTATCATTTCAGAGATTAGATATATTTAATGATTGTATGGTGGTACTGATAGTGCTGAAATCTGACCATTCAACAAAAATGGAGACACCTTCCCATCATATGTAATGGATGAATTAATGTAACTAATTAATATAATTAATATTTATTAGACTTTTCTAACTTTCAATTGCTTATCAATGAAGAAAGAGTGAAAATCTGCTGTATATTGGTTGGCTACCAATAAACCATTATTTGATAATACTTTAAGCATGTCATGTTTTAAAACATTGAATGAAGGTTAATATACAGTGAGGAAAATAAGTATTTGAACACCCTGCAAAAAGTTCTCCCACTTAGAAATCATGGAGGGGTCTGAAATTTTCATCTTAGGTGCATGTCCACTGTGAGAGACATAATCTAAAAGAAAAAATCCGGAAATCACAATGTATGATTTTTTAATAATTTATTTGTGTGTTACTGCTGCAAATAAGTATTTGAACACCTGTGAAAATCAATGTTAATATTAGCCTTTGTTTGCAATTACAGAGGCTAAACGTTTCCTGTAGTTTTTCACCAGGTTTGCACACACTGTAACAGGGATTTTGGCCCATTCCTCCACACAGATCTTATCCAGATCAGCCAGGTTTTTGGGCTGTCGCTGAGAAACACGGAGTTTGAGCTCCCTCCAAAGATTTTCTATAGGGTTTAGGGCTGGAGACTGGCTAGGCCACTCCAGAACCTTGATATGCTTCTTATGGAGCCACTACTTGGTTATCCTGGCTGTGTGCTTTGGGTCATTGTCATGTTGGAAGACCCAGCCATGACCCATCTTCAATGCTCTAACTGAGGGAAGGAGGTTGTTCCCCAAAATCTTGCAATACATGGCCCCGGTCATCCTCTTCTTGATACAGTGCAGTTGTCCTGTCCCATGTGCAGAAAAACACCCCCAAAACATGATGCTTCCACCCCCATGCTTCACAGTAGGGATGGTGTTTTTGGGTTGGTACTCATCATTCTTTGTCCTCCAAACACGGCAAGTGGAATTAAGACCAAAAAGTTCTATTTTGGTCTCATCTGACCACAGCACTTTCTCCCATGACTCCTCTGGATCATCCAAATGGTCATGGGCAAACTTAAGATGAGCCTGGACGTGTGCTGATTTAAGCAGGGGAACCTTCCTTGCCATGCATGACTTTAAACCATGACGCCTTTGTGTATTAGCCACAGTAACCTTGGAAAGAGTGGTGCCAGCTCTCTTCAGGTCATTGACCAGCTCCTCCTGTGTAATTGTGGGCTGATTCCTTACCTTTCTTAGGATCATTGATACACCACAGGGTGAGATCTTACATGGAGCCCCAGTCAGAGGGAGATTGACAGTCACGTTTAGCTTCTTCCATTTTCTAATAATTTTCTAATAATTGCTCCAACAGTTGATCTTTTTTCACTAAGCTGCTTGGCAATTGCCCCGTAGCCCTTTTCAGCCTTGAGTATGTTTACAATCTTGTCTCTGGTGTCTTTGGACAGCTCTTTATGCAGCTATCGACCTCAAATAGGTGCTTTTAATTTAGAATAAGTGGAGGTGGACTTTTTAGAGGCAGACTAACAGATCTTTGAGGGCCAGAATGTTTGCTGATTGGCAGGTGTTCAAATACTTATTTGCAGCAGTAACGCACAAATACAGTCACTTGCCACTGTTACTTGCCACTGATTGTGCAAGTTCTCCTACTTAGAAAGACGAGAGAGGTCTGTAATTTTCATCATAGGTTCACTTCAGCTGTGAGAGACAAATGAGAAAAAAATCCAGGAAATCTTTTTAAAGAATTTATTTGTAAATTATGGTGGAAAATAAGTATTTGGTTAATAACAAAAGTTCAACTCAATACTTTGTAACATGGCAATGACAGAGGTTAAACATTTCCTGTAAGTCTTCACCAGGTTTGCACACACTGTAGCTGGTATTTTGGCTAATTCCTCCATGCAAATCTCCTCTACAGCAGTGACGTTTTGGGGCTGTTGCTGGGCAACACAAACTTTCTTCTCCCTCCACAAATTGTCTAGGCCACTCCAGGACCTTTACGGAGCCACTCCTTAACTGATCGAGCAGTGTATTTGGGATAATTTTAATGCTGGAAGGCCCAGCCACGTTTCATGTTCAATGCTCTTACAGATGGAAGGAGGTTTTGGCTTACAATCTCACGATACATGGCCCCCTTCATTCTTCCCTTAACACAGATCAGTCGTGCTGTCCTCTTTGCAGAAAAACAGCCCCAAAGCATGATGTTTCCACCCCCATGCTTAACAGTAGGTATGGTGTTCTTGGGATGCAACTCAGCATTCTTTTTCCTCCAAACATGGCAAGTGGACTTGAGTACCAAAAAGCTCAATTTTGGTCTCATCTGACCACATGACCTTCTCCCTGCCTCCTCTGGTCATTGGCAAACTTGAAATGAGCCTGGACATGTGCTGGCATGAGCAGGCTGACCTTGAATGCCCTGCATGATTTTGAACCATGATGGCATTTTGTGTTACTAATGGTTCTCTTTGAGACTGTGGTCCCAGCTCTCTTGAGGTCATTGATCAAGTCCTCCTGTATAGTTGCTGACTCCTGACCTTTCTCAGAATCATCCTTACCAAATGAAGTCAGATCTTGCATGGAGCTCCAGACAGTCGTCTTGTGTTTCTTCTAGTTTCTAATAATTGTGCCAACAGTTGTTGCCTTCTCACCAAGCTGCTTGCCTATTGTCCTGTAGCCCATCCCAGCCTTGTGCAGGTCTAAAATTTTGTCCCTGTTGTCCTTAGAAAGCTCTTTGGAGTGTGATTGATTGAGAGTGTGGACAGTTGCCTTTTATAGACATAACAAGTTCAAACAGGTGCAATTAATACAAGTAATTAGTGCAGAATAGGACGGCTTCTTAAAGAAGAACTAACAGCTCTGTAAAAGCCAGAATTCTCGCTGGTTGTTTATTGACCAAATACTTATTTTCCACCATAATTTACAAATAAATTCTTTAAAAAATCCTACATTGTGATTTCCTGGATTTTTTTTTCTCATTTGTCTCTCATAGTTGAAGTGTACCTATGATGAAAAGGAACTTGCACAAACAGTGGCTGACCAAATACTTTTTCCCCACTGTAAATTGTTAAAAAATCATACATTGTGATTTCCGGATTTTTTCTTTTAGATTATGTCTATCACAGTGGACATGCACCTAAGATTAAAATTTCAGACCCCTCCATGATTTCTAAGGGGGAGAACTTGCAAATTTGCAGGGTGTTCAAATACTTATTTTGCTCACTGTACATATTTTTATGAAGCAACAATAATTGAACAAAAAGCAAAGTCCACTCTACAAAAGATGTGTAAGCTGTGAATATAAGCTAAAAAATTGCAATCTTGGTTTCAGGTAGTAGTGACTTCATGCTCTTGCAGATAGTGTTGCACAAGAATGATTAGGCTATACATACCTGCAGGGTGTGTGATAGGATTAATACATTGAAAGCATGTGCTAAAGTGCGAAAAATGTGTCATAAAGCAGATGTTAATGATTAATAAAAAGGAGTGATTGCGTTTGGGCAACAAATTTGGGCAAATTTGCAGGTGTATTGAAGCGTACAGTCATACATGTCAACCAGCAGTGGCTAAAATACCAGTCCACAGGAAATTCTTGCCAGTATTGTGGCTGACAATATGCAAGGCCAGTATTAATACACCTGCAAATTCAGATACTTTCTTCACACTATGGCCTTTGGTGGTCAAATGCAATCACCCCTTTTTTAACATCTGCTTTTTGACCCATTTTCCACACATATAGACATTGAGACATTCACTGCACTCTACCACCTTTTCTCAATCTATGAATCATGTCACACACCCTGCAGGTATTTATAACCTGATCAGCATCATCTGCAGGAGTCTGAAGATGCTACCATCTTAAACATGCAATGTGACTGTTTTGTCCAGGGAGTCTATCTACTGTACAAAAGCATATTTTATACTGTTTGTCTTATTTTTGTGTTAAATTAATAAATGATGCCATATTTGTAGGTTCCCTGTTCCTTATAATGTAATAACTATATAATACTGTAACAATAATGTAATTAAACTATAAGTAAGTTATAATTACCATTATGTTCCCATTTATAATGTTAAATTGTGTATGTATAGTTTTGTTTGTGAATGTTTACTACTGTCTTTCTGTGCAGGATAAAGGAGTGGGTTGATCAGATGCAGCAGGAATTGACTACTCTGTCAGACACAGCCAGTGCGGGAAACAACCTAACACAGGTCAGAGATCAATTACAAAAATCAAATCCCAGCACTAATTACACACATGCACCCAAACAAATATACTTTTTATATACAAAAGTAAATTAAAAATTTTTAATGTCAAAATAAGCTAAATCTACCAGGAACAAATGAAAATATTTCTATTTATTTGAGGAATTTAATACATTGGGAAAATAATTACAACATATAGTATTTAATGTGCCATAACCTTTGAACAGGCTATATTTTACTTTTATTTTTTATTCCGAAATGTTACACTCAGTAAATAAATAGTAGGCACCTCTTGCTTAGATGACAGCTTTCTTGGCATTTTCTCAGTCAGCTTTATGAGGTAGTCACCTGGAATGGCTTTCAGTTAACAGCTGTGCCTTGTCAAGAGTCCATTACTTACATTTCTTGCCCTCTTAATGTGTTTGAGATTATCAGTTGTGTGCCTACTTTGAAGAATCTAAAAACTAAAACATATTTTGGTTTGTTTAGCACTTTTAAGTTTACTACATGATCCCTTATGTGTTCCTTCATTGTCTGGATGACTTCAGTATTAATTTACAATAATACAGAGTACTGAAGTAATACTTAATACAATTAATTACATTTAATTGACATAAGAAAAAAAAAGAATGAGAAGGTGTGTCCAAACATTTGATTGGTACTATACATTCACTTAATTTCACTTAAAAAATAATAAAATATGTAAATTAACCACCATACCCAAACTTGTGCATACAATTGTTTATATAATTGAGTGAGTGGAGATTCATTCCTAATTTCACTTTACAGTGAGATTTAAAGAAGCTGAAGTTGAATGAAAACCTGTGTCTGAAAGTTGTTACATTTTCAGTCTCATCCTGAACCTAAAACCTTTTAAAACTTTAACACATGTGGTGCCTGTGATGTAATATATATGCAGTTCATTGAAGCAGCTGTCAGGCTAATCTCAACAAATTTACCCTGGCAAAAAATCTTGCTTCTACAAATCTGATGTACAGTCTTAAATTCATCTTAGACATGTCCAAATAATACCATCTGTACAGCTGTGGAGTGATACTAAACCTACAGTGCTTTGGAAAGCTCATGCCAGGGCTCTTCAGTGTCTAGAATTTTGAATGCAGGGTATCATTTCTAAGACTATATGACACCTAGCATAAGCTCATCTTGACAATTGACTAGAGAGTCAAAAAAACAAACAAATTGAAACATTTGGCCACTGAACACTAAACATGGTATTCATTTATATAAATCATTATAAAATTATTAACTAAACAATTTCCCAAAATAATTACAAATAATAATTTCACCAAAATAATTTAATTGGTTATTATGGTTGCCAAGTATTTGGTGAATCCCTAGTATTTACATTCAGCTTACATTCTCAATCTGCTGGGTCAACAATATACTATTTTTTTCTGTTTGGTAAAATAAGATTGGATTCAGACAAACTGTAGGAACAACAATTAAATTTCACTTTCTTCTAAACACTGGTGTGCAGACTTTCTATTCTGTTTTTGTTTTCTCAATGAGTTCTGAGTTAGAAACAATTAATATGAAATTAGACCATGCTTTTGCTAGTATGTCTCCACCTGGGAATATGGAGAATCACAAATCTCCTGTATTCTCCATCACAGAAGGTTTATGCCATAGGCTTGAATTCATTCCAAATCAAAGCACTTGGCAGTCTAACCAGAGTACCATTTGGGAGCCCATTTGTGTCATATTCTAATGTATTTGCAATTTTCATTGCAGATCTTTATGGATAATCAGAAGTACTACACTGTGCAGCCTAATAATGCAGCAAAGCTGGTGGAAAATGCTGCACGGAATATAGAGAACTTCCTAAAAAAGCGGGCAAAGGCTTTGGAGGTAGGAGCAACATGCAAACACTGAATCCAATCTTTCTACACTGTCAAAACAAAGATAATGTAGGAACTCCCCAAAGCATATGCAATGTAAATGTACCATTAGAAGTACAGTTTTTTCTTTAATGGTTTACTACATTCACTTATCCGTATTTGTATCTTTTTATAATTCACTTTTTTTAAACAAAACAAACACAAACTAAATAAATTCAGGATAGGGTGAGTGCAATCAACTTAAAAAAATGTAATTTCAGCAGAATGTAGTTCAACTAAAGGTAATGAAGCCATATCCTTGAGAGTACCAGTATAGTGTATTTTCTGAAATTCTTTGTTCACCCTGATCTTGGTCCATCAACCAAACATATCTAGGCAACCACATGATGAAGGGCTAGAGGACCAACACAAACATTGCATCAACAGATAAGCTACTCTCTCTGACTTTACATCTACACTACTGGTCAAAAGTTTTAGAACATTTCTGAAATGTGCCTATAGTCAGGGGTTCATCCTACAGCAAGATAATGACCCAAAACATAAGTCCAAGCTCTGCCAGAACTACCTCAGTAAAAAGAACAAGATGTTAAACTTGAAAACATGGAGTGGCAGCACAGTCTCCAGACTTAAACCCCATCCAGCTGATTTGTGATGAAGTGAAAAGCAAAGCAAACCTACAAGTGCCAACATTTATGTGAACTTCTGCAGCAGATTTGTGAAGAACTGTCTGAAAAATATTTGATGTCTATTGTAGAAAGAATGACACGAGTGTGTTCAGCTGTTATATCTGACAAAGGTGCTACTTTGATGAGTCCAAAGTTTAGATACATTTTGGTCTATAAATTGATTCCATGATTTCTAATTTAACTTCTTTGCTTTCATTTCAGATTGCAATGAGGCATTAAACCGATAAATTTTCAATAAAAACCTTGAAAAAGTGGGTTGTTCGAAAATGTCTGACTGCTAGTGTACAAGGTGGACCAGTCATATTGATGTAGTCACTGCAGTGTATAAACAATTTAATGGTGGTGGTTTAAACTGATCATATTATAATGCATGAGCTACAGTCCCAAGACATGTTAGTTACAGAGGTGCTTGAAAGATTGTGAACCCTTTAAAATGTTCTATATTTCTGCATAAATATGACCTAAACATCATCAGAAGCCCTAAAAGTATATAAAGAGAACCCAGTTAAACAAATTAGACAAAAATATTAAACTTGGTCATTTATTTATTGAGGAAAATGATTATGACATACAGTATTTATGAGAGGCAAAAGTATGTGAACCTTTGCTTTCAGTATTTGGTGTGACCCCCCTTTGTATTAGTAACTGCAACTAAACATTTCCAGTAACTGTTCTTTAACCATTCTTTAGTAGAACGACTTGTGTGCTGAGGGTCTTTGTCTTGCCGCATGACCTATTTTCTCTTGAGAATTGTTCCATCAATGACAGCAAGTTGTCCTGGCCCAATAGCAGCAAAACTGGTCTAAAACATGATACTACCACCACCATGTTTCACAGATGGGATAAGGTTCTTATGCTGGAATGCAGTGTTTTCCTTTCTCCAAACATAAATGTGAGGGAATTCTGATTATTTTAATATATGTTGTACTACTTTATCATACATTTCACTGTATTACATAACCACTACTTGTTTATAACTGCATATTTTGCTCAAAAGTGCACATTGTGTGACATTTCTCTCCCCTATATGTGACATTTCCTGGAGGAGCATGTGTTCATAATGTACGAAGCGTATGACCTTTGCAGTAAGGTACAAACTGTGGTAACACAATAGTTTTTCTTGTTTTCCTTGGTACATATTGCTATTTCTATGAACCTTTTGGTTCTGCTTGATCCACCAATAAGCGCCCTGAAACTGATAAGTGAGGCACTTGAGAAGCTAGCAGGTGCACAATGGGGTCTTTGATCTATTTTGACTTCCATATGTAAAGGAAAAGGGGTTTAACACCCTACCTCAAACCTTGTCAGTAGAGTGAGGGTATAAAGAGCAGTGCTGAGAAGGGGAGGGGAGGGCTGCTCTCCAACCTTTAACATGTCAATGTCAATAAAGATACATTTACTTTGGTCCTCTTCTGATTTCCTTTACAATAACACTTCATTTAAACCAGAAAGTTATATTTTGCTCTCATCCATCCACAAAACATTCTTCAATAGCCTTCTGGCTTGTCCACATGATCTTTAGCAAACTGTAGATGAGCAGCTGTGTTCTTTTTGGAGAGCATTGGCTTTCTCCTTGCAACCCTGCCATTCACACAATTGTTGTTCAGTGTTCTCCTGATGGTAGGCTCATGAACATTAACATTAGCCAATGTGAGAGAGGCCTTCAGTTACTTAGAAGTTACCCTGGGGTCCTTTGTGACCTTGCCGACTATTACATGCCTCCTGGGGAGGGTAACAATGGTCTTGAATTCCCTCCATTTGTACACAATCTGTCTGACTGTGGATTGCTGGAGTCCAAACTCTTTAGAGATGTTTTTGTAACCTTTTCCAGCCTGATGAGCATCAACAACTCTTTATCTGAGGTCCTCAGATATCTCCTTTGTTCGTGCCATGATACACTTCTACCAACGTGTTGTGAAGAGCAGACTTCCTGCTCTTTAAATAAAACAGTTTGCCCATTCACATTTGATTGTCATCACACTGATTGAAAACAGCTGACTCTAATTTCACTTTCAAATTAACTGCTAGTCCTAGAGGTTCACATAGTTTTGCTTCTCACAAATGTCATATCAGATAATTTTCCTCAACAAATAAATGAGCAAGTATAATGTTTTGGTCTCATTTATTTAACTGGGTTCTCTTTATCGACCTTTAGGACTTCTTATGATGTTTAGGTCATATTTATCTGTAAATCTAGACAATTCTAAAGGTTTCACAAGCACCATTTGTATATTTGTTATTATACAGGGTGATCAAACTTCTTAAGAAAAAACATTAACATGTCATAATGTTTTCTAAAATTCTAAAATAAAAAAGAAACCTAATTGGGTTTTTTTATCCATGATCCAGCTTCACAAAGGAGTACATACATTCAATACATTTTGAAGTGTTTATTTCTACAGAAATATTTCTATATTTCTGTACAGAAACATTTTAGGAAACATTAAGATTACTCGAAATAAGGGCTACATATTTTCAATTAAAATTCATTTGAATAACATTGTGATCTGTATGCAACTTACAGTCTAAGACAACTGTAAAACTTTTGTAAGGTTAAGTAAACATAATAAGGACATAATGCTTTCAATAATAACATTTCAAGAAAAACAACTTTTTGCTTAAGAATCAAATTAGACGAAAACACAAATTTACAAAGATTTTATTTTTTACGACGTTTTTGTGAATTTGGTCCCAGGTTTTTCACTTGAAGTTCATAGAGTATAAAAATTCTACACAGGTACAAAGTTCTCCAGTGCTCACTCATTGCTGTGAGCACAGATGTGTAGTTTGTGTGTGTGGTCCAGCTGGCATTGCTTTAGGATGGCACAGCTGATGGATGAATAGTCTGCCTTTGAGAGTATGTGTGTGTATGTGTAGAATTGCAGATGGGCTTCCACTGGTACATGAATGTCTAACCTGGAAGGATGAACTTTTTTTTTTTATATTATTATTATTATTATTATTATTATTATTATTATTATTATTATTATTATTATTATCATTATTATCATCATCATCATCATCAACAACAATTATTATTATTTTAAAAAGTTAAGCCAACTTTCCAGGTTAGTTATAATAATAATAATAATAATAATAATAATAATAATAATAATAGTAAATAGTTTTTGTTGTTAATGTAATTGTCTTAGTACAGTCTTGATTTTGAACAGTATACTAAACATTTATTAGAAGTTTATATTATTCAGCATGTTTACAGTCTTATATAATTGATGTACTGTATAACATTTTAAAATCAATGCTATGAAATCTCGAAAATGATGCATTGATGCATTTTTATACTTCTAGCACATAGGCATGCAGTGGGGGTCTCTGAAGTGATTAGGGCTGTGGGGCAGAGAGTCATTTGGCTGGATAATCATGTTTGTGAGGGTACAGGTTACATAGGGATGTTTATATGGAGGTGTGACTGAGTGCAGGCCATCCGTCAGATGTCTGCTTGTGTTTTTATGAAAGACAGGTAGAGCCGTGGGACCACCTCTCCATTATTATGATCTGTTTTAAAGTGAAGGAGGTATTTCAGCTGTGTTTGGAGTAAGACAGTTTCGGATGAGATTTTTACATGATCCTTAAACTTGCTTGTCAGTCAAAATATGCAGACTCATAAATCTACAACTTACATCAATATCTGTTCACTTTTTTCTGTTGACTGCTGTCTCCAGTGCTTTTCCTTCTTTCCTCATTTCCATCAACCATGAACACTTTGCTATTACATCATATAGGGTATCTAACTGGACATCCATTTGACCTCTTTGAAAATGATTAGTGAATATCATGGTTTGTTGTTCCTAAAGTTTTTCATGTTGTCAGTTATTGTGGATTGATCTGACAGATATTTGTGTACATGAAAATGCCAGTTTTGATCGTCCTCTGCCTTTTAAATTAAAACTAATTTATCTAATATAGGCATATTTAATAACCATTCTTGGGATTAAGGATGCAGAGTGTAGTATTTGTTAATATTTATCGTTATGCAGAATTGTGCTACATGTATATTGCAGCAGGCTGTGATATGCAAATGAGTGCTCAGATTTGTTTATCTGGTTTTATTTATTTTTGCACTGTGAGCACCTGGCCTAATCATTGAGGTTATTTGATGACTTTTTGATCAAGGCATTAAAGCAGTCCAACACATAAGTAATTTGGCTCAAAATAAAGCAGAGCAGTCTTTCATTTCACAGCATTGTAATATATTACAAAAAGGGATGTCATCATCGTTTTAATAATGACTCTTTTTGAGCTGAGTTTTTAAAAAGAAACAGAAAGTAGATGTATACTTAACCAAATAGTACTTGCTTCTTCGGAGCCTTGCCAAGATTCCAAAATTATTTGCTGGGAAAAGATTTATTTTCTTGATTAACAACAAAACAGCACTGCGTACTTCTGATATTGCCACTATTGTAGTTGCACCATATTGGCAGTGGTGAATATTCACATTCCATGTTTTAAATTATATAGGTTAAGGGGCCTGCACATTGGGGTTACACCTAAAGCCCAGTCTATTTCAATGCACATTGTTACATCTCTTAAGCTCTTCATCAGTCATCACTCTTTTTCAGTATTTTGCTGAAGTCCATGATACCTCCAGATGGTTCAACGGTGAAGCCTGGTGTCCGGAACACACCCCACTCTAAGCTCAGTTCACAGATGTATAATTTAAAGAACCTCTTAACTGTAGATCCTCATTAACCTTCTCAGTGACTGGTTATACTGAGCCGAACTTGCACTGTTCATGCATGCTCAGTTCCGCCACTTCAATATGGAATATATGCACTACATTGACAATTGTCCAGACTACACATTTGCAATACATCAATAACTATAATTCCACATCAGACTCCCAAGCAACTAACGATGCCCCATTGGCACAGTTAATGCATGCTCAGTGCCACCAGTTCTATGTGGACTTTACAGCTCCAGCTTAAATACCGACAGTTCAGGTAATATTCGGATAAACAATAAATGTTTTAATAAGTATTTCAACTAGCATAAATCATATTGTACATAGGATATGGTTTGTATAGTTTCTGGCTTTTGTTAGATATGTAGCTATAGAACTTTAGTATAAGGAGTTGTCCACATCATACAGGACTGATTAGTAGTTAAATTTGCTTCTAGTTTGCCCTTTTTGCTGATGTATCATCTACGTATCTGTGAAGCATACCAGTCAGGTCATTGTACCAACATTCTAAGGTCTTGTGTGACCCCTCTACTTCATTTTATATCCCTCCCATCTGCTCTATGTCTAAGGCCAAGTGACTCAAAGATTTGGGCTCTGGTTTCTGTCGAGTTCTCTAGTTCCAGGGTCTCCTTTGCCTTTGGCCTTTTTGCGGATGTCATTTGCTCTGTGTTTCCCAGCTGCTGGTGCATTTTAGTGATGTGTTCTTGGATTAAATGTTTATGGGAATTCATTTTGCACATCTTTCTTTTATTTTCTGCTTAATCACTGTTTTCTCTTCCTTCCTAGCATCCTTTACTCTCAGCAGTTCATTTGATGAAAGCTTATGCCTTGTTGTCCTTTCCTTCTTGTTTTGGTTTCCCTTGCTTTTCCTGATAAAGGCCCTCATGTTTTGCTTCTATGTTTGGTCTCTTTTAAAAGTGCAGAATGTTGTTGTGGCTGCCTACATTGTTTATCTTTTTCCATTTTTAGCTCTGGCTATGTTCTTTATTGGGGGACTGGAACTGGTCATCATGTCCTGTAGCTGTCTTACTTGGGTTATGTAGCAGTTTGTCTCTCAGAGGGCTTTGGTTTACTCCGTTTACAGTAGAAGCATTGACTGCCTGCAACATTTTATGTTATTATAGCCACATTTTGCCATTATATATTCTGACACAGTTAAATCCTGGACCAACTAGATATTTTACATGCTTGTGTACTAGGGACAAGACCCTGTAGTAGTTTTCCACTGATGTATCAGTTGACCAATAAAATCAAGGTCTTGCAGTATTATTGAAGTTTTGGTTTGATTCTATTTTTATCACATAAAATGACCAACATTACTGGTGCTGTTTGTTTTAGCTTCTAAAATTTTTCATCAATATTTTGATCAGACACATATTTTTCATATTACATGATTGCTACTGCTCACTTGACTTAAAACTTCCCTTGATCTTGATCTCTAAATGAAGAAATAGAATAATGAGATTGCCTTGCCTTTGTCAGTCATACAGTCCTATTTTAATGTAGACAAATATCATGAAATATTGGTGTTCTAATTTATTTTAATTGGCTGCACCCTTACAAATTAAATCTCCATTCACAAATTACCAGAACTTGCCTACAAACCATTAAATACTCCAATTTCACTAAGACATATGATAAGGGCATGCTCTCTATTAATGGAATGAGGACCATTTTAGTGAAGTCACTTTAGCTTTCAGTTTCAACAGAGCTATCTGAACCTCAAAATCGGTCTTTTGTCCGAATATATATATATAATTATTTTTGTAATTCACTGTAGAAAAAACTAACATGCAACACAATTGACATGAGATCACTGTGTGTTTCTTAGCATAGCAGGGTGCTTTTCTTGGGAAGTAGAGGCCCATATCCCATATAAAATGCTCCAGACTTCTTTTGAACCCATGCTTGTGTATATATTATGCTGTGTGTTGCTTAGATATGTGTGTCACTGCTGTCGAGAGAGAGAGAGAGAGAGAGAGAGAGAGAGATGGAGAGAAATAGAGCGGGGGGGCTCAGCTTTAGGCTTTGTAGAGTAGTTCTTTTGATATTGCTCACAACAGTGTTCTCTAACTGAATGTGCCTTGCTTTGTGTTTAGGTTATGATGAGGGTCTCTTGTTTCCTTTTTTTGTGGGGTATAAATATGTGTCCTCTCAGTACCCTAGCACTGCCCGCTCTTCACTTCAGTCTGCAGTCTTCAGTATGCAGAACAGTGCTAAGTCTAAGGATGGGTGATATGATAAAAAGTTATACATCACAATACTTGAAGACATTTTCATGATAAACAATGATGATATTTAGCATTTATGAACACAGCAAATGAGGAACAGGAGCCAAAAACTGAATGGTAAAAATAAATGTTTGAAATATGACAATTTTACTGTTTTTTGGAAAACACTAATAAAAGTCAGAAAATATAACAGTACTAGTAATTTAACTAGTAAATAATATCTTTTAAAATATATCAATGTTCCCTGTATCCAAATGTCCTTTATAAAAATGGTACATACAGTGTCAAATATAATTATGTAAAAACAATGGTAAAAGCAGACTGATAAGTGAAAAATCAATGGTAAAAAATTGCACCATGTACCATGTAATAATGTACCAATAGTGAAAATGGACCACTGGAAAAATTGGTCATGTTTTGGACACTACTATGATGGTAGTACCATGATATTTTTAGTAAAGGTTATTAGTATGAGTGGTAATCAGAAATTTTCATAATTATGCTATCATACATCAGTTCTTGTAAGGATGCAGTGATTTTTTTTATTCGTCAAAATTACAGTGATGTGATTTGTTTTGATACTTGTTTACAGTTGATGTGTAATTATATGATAAAATTCAACACAAATTGTAATGTCAACACACACAAACAAGAAAGACTTTATTGGGTAAACTTAAACAAGCAACATGTGATTTACATTCATGTAGTACAGTATGCACAATCAAATATGTTTGCTCAAAGCTAATGCACTAGTTTTAAGATAATATGTCAGCTCTAAAATACAGTGGTAACCCTACTTACAAGCATCCCTACTAATGAGTATTCCAGGTAACGAGTCGAGATCTCGTAATATTTTTGTTCCAGGTAACGACTAAAATTCCAGCTAATGAGTAGCATAAATTTCTTCAACTATGCCAAACCGCTAGGGGCGCTGCGGTCGTAGCATCTTAGATGCTTAGATCCTAGATGCTACCGTAGAAGAAGAGGTCAGTCAATACTTTTGACCACTGTCCAGTAAAAGTGAAAGTGCCTGTTGAAAGTGACGCTAAGGTAGCAAAAGGTAGTGAACAAGAAAGTTAGATAAATTTTACTTTTACTTTTCATATGATAAGTGTAACCATGCAGCCGCCAGCCTACATGAGTACCGTCGATCTCCCTCTCATTAGCGGCCAGCCTACACGAGCGTCGTCGTCCTCACGTTTATGTTTTAAAAAACCCATATAAACACATTATTTAGCATATTAAAGTATACTGTATATTGGCTGGCTGACATGGATTAATCGGTTTTACATGTATTCTTATGGGGAAAATGCATCCAGCTAACAAGCATTCCAGCTAACGAGCTCAGCTCCTGCACGGATTAAACTCGTAAGTAGGGTTACCACTGTAACACTAAACTAGCAGAGTAGCCAAGATGACTCAATGATACATTAAATTGTACATTTTATGCCCAGGGTTCTAAATTAACTTTTTTGATCATCAGCCAATGTGGCTGGTAACTCTAAAGTTACCGACCAATCAGAATTTACACTAGCCAAATTTTATGTGGTAAAAATAAGAGAAATGAGTGCCACTGAATGCATTTGATAATTTTATTAACATTGTTAGCATGAAAAACACAACATATACCTTAAAATATACACAGAAATATACACAGAACGTCCAAACAGGTTTGGGGTCAATCGATCAGTTGGATCGATCGATCGATCGATCGATCTATCTATCTATCTATCTATCTATCTATCTATCTATCTATCTATCTATCTATCTATCTATCTTATTTGAACAACGTCTTCAGAGCACTATTTTCACTACAAACTGTGTGCAGCCAATGGGCGTATAATGTCATGATGTAGCGATAAGGCATATAGTGTTCATGGGCAGGGGCGTCACTAGACTTAAGACTGTACTGGGGCACAGCTGGGTAACAGATAATGTATGCAAAAAAATATTTCTGCTCTTATTTATATTTAAGAAAGCATAAATAGTGCTTTAAATTAAACAATCAGATCAGATTATGTTGTTGACTGGATCTTTGATTAATCACCAGAATGAACTGAGGCATTTGGCCTACTTGTAAACTTTACTCTAGACTTCTAAACCACTACTGGTACAAGTAAAAAGTATTTTAGCCAGTTATGAAGGCAAAACGACTGACAAGACTGTGCATAATACTGTGCATTTTTTTCTGTGAAATAAATTTGAATGGTTTAAAAATTTGGGTCACGACTTGATGATTAAGGAAAAATGTACCCACATTTGCAAACATGAAGGTGCACCATTTGAGTTTGAACCACTGCAGTATTCCTGGGCTATCTAGTCAACACAAGCTCTCACATATTCATCATTGACGCCAACTCACTGGATATTCCCGTCACCACTTTGGGTTTCCCATCCTTATTACTTTAGCCATTTCTAACTAAAGTCACTGTCTGTACTGCTAATGCTAATTCGGCTGTTTTGCTACAAGGAATAACGTTAGCTAACGTAGCGTTAACGTCATAGACACAGGTCTCTCATTTCTCCTTGCTGCTTTATCCATGCTGCGAACAAAAAACTTTCTGATATCCATCTACAGGAGTAATGGTGTTTGACACAATCGAGATAAAAATAATGATATTATATAAGTATTCAGCAAGTTGTTATGGGCTAACGTAATGTTACCTTTAGTCACGTAGCTCGCGCTCTCTCTCTCTCTTTCTACACGTGAATAAATGATCATATTAAGTAGCCATGTGGGTATTGTGTCGAGTGAATAGAATTGCAATGAATTACTATATTAAGTAACTATGTGCACATTTTGTAGTGTATTCTACGTATACCTAAAACTCTGAAGTGATTTTTTTACTGGTGAAATTTATACTGGGGCACTGCAGATCAATACTGGGGCATGTGCCCCAGTGAAATATGTCTGACGACGCCCCTGTTCATGGGAAATGTAGGAAGTACTGCCAGGGGATAAATGACTGATAATGGAGCCTTATGTATCATGCATGTAATGCCTCTTGCATCACTGGCAAAATTGGCTAGTAAGCTTTTATTAACACCCGCCAAAATGATTTTTTACCCGCATTTGGCGAGTTGGCGGGTGTTAATTTAGAACCCTGTTTATGCCACAACCTCTACAACTTGCTATGTAGTTTATGCCGTTAATGTCCTCTGGTTTTTTTTGGTTCTTATGTCTTTAATTAAGATTAAGATGAACCAATTTGCCAATGTGATTTTCACACTAACACTGTGAGAATTTTCACACAACACACTAACACTGTGAGAATGAACACACTGTGAGAATTTGAACCCGAAGCGGTGGGCAGATGTGTTTGTGATCTGTTTAATCTAAACACCTAAGATAATGATAACAGATTACACATTTCCCCTTTATACACTGAAAAAACATATCAGATATACATATTCATCACCGTTAGCGAACTAGCTAGCTACATTACGTTAGCTTACCTTTTTGTAAAGCTCGTGGTGGTGAGAACTGACGACCTCTTAAGGTTAGTAGTGCTTTTCCCAGTTATTTTACATCCACAAACTTTGCTCTGTTTTGTTTTGTGCGGCAGCGAAAGTGAAATTACTCCATAAATTGCTTCTTATTTTCCGTCGAAGCTGCGGCTGTGACGTCAGCACGTTGTGTTGTTAAACTGCACCAGTCTGACTGACTGTGGAGCTTAACGTGCTTTGAGAAAGTCAGACGTGCGGCAGGTTTATTTTAAAAAGCGGATTACTGGACAAAAACATTATTTTAGTCATTCTGTGACATTTTCGTTTCGTTTTTATTTGTTGACGTAAAGTCTAATACTTTTAGTCATAGTTTTCGTTTTAAAATATTAGTTTTTATTTAGTTTTCGTCTCGTTCTCGTCGTGAAAAAATGGTCGTCAACGAATATTTTTCGTCATAATTATCGTTAATGAAATTAACACTGCTTTTGTCACCTTCATTCACCTGGAAATACCTCCACACCGCAGACATAGCTGCTCCTTCTCTACTACCGGGCTGGTTAAAGTCACGCTGCCGTTAAGTGGCTTGTTTAGCTCGGCTACCGTACGTTGTCTTCGTCTTCTTTTTTTAATTTTATTTTTTTATTTTATTTAATTTGATTTATTTATTTATTTTGTGGCGCAAACTAATACTGTCTGTTAGAAGGAAACGAAGCTCCCATCACGCTGGTATCGGATCCTGTAGTATCGGAGCACTTTTATGAATACGAGTACAAGTACACGCACATGGTATCGGACAGATACCCGATGCTGGTATTGGTATTGGTGCATCCCTAAACAATAGTTTATTATTAAATACTGTCATTCTAAGTGTTGTACTTTTCAGTTGTCTTAAAAATGGTGGATATTAGCTTCCATCCTTCACCAACTCTGACCTAAGAAGCTAGGCACAGTAATCTCCATGTTTTACTGATGTTTTATAAATACTTCATTAATGTTTTATTTATACGTTATCAACATTTCATTAATGCCTTCTGCTCTTAAAACCTATGCACTCTAGTTTTTGAGCATGCACTGCCAGATTGCTGACCCACATTGCTTTTACTCAGTACCCAGGTCATCAGTGCCAAATGTTACCCAGGAGGACACCACATGCCCAATCGCTCAATGCAACAGGTTAACAGCAGGGATAATTTCTGGTTTTAAGGCCAGTTCATGTATTATGCCAGCTGGAAAGCTAGGATGTAGTTAACATGCAGTGTTTGTACTTCACTCTAGGGAACTGTCGCTTTGACATGCTTTTGGCTGTGACTGATCCAGCAGGATTCATATATATATAGGATTGGATTTCCACTAGTGTATAAACATACATTCACAAACAGGTTTGTTTTTATACAACAGCAGGACAGTTCATACATACACATAAACTATACACGCTGGCCATACAAATTAGGTTTTCTCTGACTTTTGAGGTTTTCAGGAAGTCTAGTCTTATCCAGATCTCCATAGAAACTGGAATTCAGTCTGATCTTATCCAGATCTCCACAGAAACTGGAATTCAGGAAGTCTGATCTTATCCAGATCTCCACAGAAACCGGTACATGACCAAATACCAGATATATGACCAGAGTTTGTTTTATTGCTTTGTCTTCTGTTAGGCTACTAGCCTAAAAAGCATGCAAACTGCAGACGATGGTGAGGAGAAGTGAACTAAACTACATGGATTTTTTTTGCGTGCACATTGTACATGGACAAAACAAAATATTGCATTCAAGAAACAGACCAAGCCATTAGATAATTACTGCCTAGAATAAAAAAGTGTCATACGTAAATAATCAGATGTTTGTCTAAATATTCAGTTAAACAAAACTAAAATTAAACCAAAATCAGTTTTTGCTAATACATTTAATGGCATAAGTCTACAATATGTATCAAAGTATTTATACACTTTTGAGAATTTGAATATAAGGTTTACTGTAGGACTGACACCATAGAGCACTTTGGCATTTGAGACCATGATATGCAATTCTCCAATTGGACACTACTGAAGAGACAGGAACACAAAAATAACAAATAAGAAACACACGGTGGTTTATCATATAGGAGTATTTTAGTTTGGCCATTTTCCTCCTCATGGAAGCTGGGGCTAGAACAAAAGTGTTAAAAGTATTCACATTCATTACTCAAGTAGAAGTTTAGATACTAGGGTTTAAAATACTTTTATAGAAGTTGAAGTATCAACTTAAGCTTTTTACTCAAGTAAAAGTACAAAAGTACTGGTTTCAAAACTATTTAAAGTATAAAAGTAAAAGTAATGTAAGGAAAACAAATGCCAAATCTTAGGTTGTGCCACAGGGGCATATAGTGCACCTCCACCAGGCCACACCCCCAAAATAATTTTTTTTTTCTAAAAGTCATAATGACTATAATGTTATATTAAAATGGTAATGTTAAATTTTTTGGGATGTAATTGGCTACATCTTTCAGCTGCATATATGCCCTTTGAAAATTAATACATTTTAGTAATTTCAAATATATTAGCGGACCATATATGTGTAGTACTGAGCTTACTGGAGAGTGATGACACGTGATGTGCAGGTATCAGAATGGTATATGTTTATACTTATCATCCATTTGGGCGGCACGGTGGCTTAGTGGTTAGCACGTTTGCCTCCCAGTGCTGAGGTCTTGGGTTCGAGTCCGCATCTGAGCAGAGTTTCCATGTTCTCCCCATGTCTGCGTGGGTTTCCTCCGGGGTCTCCGGTTTCCTCCCACAGTCCAAAAACATGGAGATCAGGTGAATTGGCTACTCTAAAAAAAAATTACCCTGGTGTATATGAATGTGTATGTTTGTGTATGAATGTGTGTATGTATGTTTGCCCAGATATGGTTGGCACTCTGTCCTGGGTGATCCCCCTAGTGCTTGATGTAGTCCTCCAGGTGGACGGTCACTTCCGGTTGAGAGTACGATGTGTGCAATTGGCTGCTGCTTCTCGCCGGTGTGTGTGTAAATGGAGTGTGTTGATTGTAAAGTGTCCTTGGGTTTGAGAAAGGTGCTATATAAGTGTAACAATCATTCATTCATCAATCAAATTCACTCTTTCTGGATGGCACAATTTATCTAGATAGGATGTTTTTGAATGATGACAAACCAAAATGAAATATGTAGAAATAACAAGGCTGTTTTTAAAATGTAAGGAGTAGAAAGTACCAATAATTGCATGAAATGTGAGTAAGTAGAAGTAAAAAGTCATCCAAAAATAATTACTACAGTAAAGTATAGATAACCAAAAGTTCTACTTAAGTATAGTAACTAAGTATTTGTACTTGTTACTTGACACCACTGGGCTAGACTGGAGCTAGATTTTCAATAAAGTAAACAGTCATACTAAAGCCTATGAGATCACTGTCAATTCATGGACACAAAAACTGAACTAAAAAAGCAGTGACACTGCCCTGTCTCACCACTTTACCAGAGAAGATGGAGCATCTGGAGCAGCAGCATTTCTGCATTTTATCAAAGTCTCAAAACAAAAGTGTCATCATGGAAAATGTTCAGTTTAATGAATGACCTCAAACTTCTGAACAGCAGTGTGTATAATGTATATATTTACACACAAAATGTATGTACTAAATGCATCAGATTGTTCTCAGCAAAACCAAAATGACACAAGAGACAAAAGTCTTAACAGTAAAGTAATTTATACTGTAGTGCTTCACATTAGTTTCTATAATTATATTACAATGACTAACCCATTAGGCTACTTTGTACTGTTAATAATCTGACTAATACCTCAATTGGAATAGAAAACATCCATGTATACACCTCGAATAGACTAGTTCGATTGAGTCCATAGAAATTACAATTCACATCTGATTAAACAAGGTGGATAATCCTTTAAATAATCAATAAAATAGAATACAAATAGCATTGTCAACACCTGTATGCATTACATTAATTACATGCATTCTGTACATGTGAATTTGCAGCATAGTGAAAGTTTACATTATCCAGCACAGCATCTGGAGCCAGTTTACCAAGATGAACTTTAACCTTTTAAAGACTTAAATACATATCAGGAGGATTATAGATGTCTGTACATGTTATTTAGAGATTAATCAATTGGCTAAATACATGTGTGTGGCAGAAACCTGAAGTCACAAATACAAATACAAAATCACATTTTGATTATGTTGGGTTAATGAAATATGATTAATTGCTTGTTGAAAGTGTGATTATATTATTATTAAAAATATTAAAAGGCTGGTTTGCTGGCTAGCCTGTTAGAATTCATGTTGTAACTTGATAATGTTGAAAATAACAACAATAACAATAAAAACACCTAAATTCAATTTGTTAAGGAAAGAAATTTCTAAACTTGAACACGTCATTAAAATTAAACAACATAAACTGTAGAGGAACACAAACACTTGGAGGTGTTTCTTTTTTTCTACAGCACTAACCCAGCTAACAAAACCCTTTAACCCAGTTTTATTCATTTTACCTTAGTGAAGAACTTGATTATAGGTCACTTCTCTCTCTCTCTCTCTCTCTCTCTCTCTCTCTCTCTCTCTCTCTCTCTCTCTCTCTCTGTGTGTGTGTGTGTGTGTGTGTGTGTGTGTGTGTGTGTGTGTGTGTGTGAGAGAGAGACTGGTATGTTGTGGACGCTTGGCTCTGTTCCTGGCTGTCTGTCTGAGGCTTGCTTTTGATCCTCTCTGTTTGGACCATGCATTATTGAAGAGCCTTTCCCTTCTATGGCCACTACTATTGGTGAAATAACTGGTGTCCACCCCTCTGACCCCCTCTTGTTGCGTGCCCTCTTGTTGGGCTCTGGAGACACAGCCTCCCTGCTGAGCTCTCAGGAGTTCACTCCTTTTTCAGCAAGAGCTCATTACATAGGAGAGATGCCTAGTTTGACATTAGATTGTTAGACTGTACAAACTGCACTCCTCAGGGCTTTTACTCTCACCGAGGCCTATTTTCCTCTGACGTGCATTCAGAGTCTAAAGTTTAAATAAAATATTTTGCTCAAATGCAGCTTGTCAAAGAGCCAAAAATAGGCAGTTAGCACCATGGGGTGCTAAGAGATGATGGACAATATGAGTGATAGAAAAAATATTAACACTAAGCCCTTCATTATATCGAACATGCTGAAGTATTGTAAATGTAAATGGTGCACTGGTAAATGTTTTATGAAGCTAAGCTCCAAACAGTGAAATGGTGTGACTTAACCAGGCTAAAGACACCACGGAGAGGCAGAAAACGGCAGACACACAGACACACACCATTTTGCTTTATTAAATCCCCTCAAGGCACACCAAATATATGATTGTGCACTGTGTGTGTGTGTGGGGGGGAAGGGTTGCTAGCTATTGGGTTTCTGTATAAGGGTATATATGGGTATTATACTTTTAGTCAATGGCCATCCAGCTTTGTTTTATGAGACATCCTTCATCTTGATACTGTTTCCCCACTAGCTCTGCACTGCTTTGTTTCCAGTTCATGCCACATCTGGACAAGATGTGTGTTTCAGTGCCTTCACAGATGAATATAACAAATTAGGAATAAACAATAATATTCAATAATAATAATAATAATCATCATCAACATCATCATCATTATATCAATATATGCATTAAAGATAATAATTAGACATAAATTTACATTGGACTCATTTCCAACCAAAACTTGATGACATATTTATTGAACTTTGTTGCCAAAATGTCTCCTTTTTATTTATTTTCCTATATATATTTTATATGCTAATTGTGAAACTTCCTCACAGCCTCACCATTGTCATAATCTTCTGTCCGTATGCATTTAGTTTGTTTACATCATGTCTCCAACTTAATTGTGCCCCATCATGTTTTGGGAGTGTGTGCACCTGTCTTGTGATTCCACAGCCCTGGTCCCCAATCTGTTGTGTAATTATGTTTGGTTTATATTTCACAGTCCTCGTAAGTTATTGTAATGTCAACCTTATAAAGTCAAACTGACATATTCTGTCACACAGCTTTATCACAGTCAGAGTTTGGCTCTGCATGCAGTAGTCAAACTGGCAGCAATACTTTGCAAGGAATTAATGGTTTGAGTGAGTTTAATTAGAGTCCATTAACAAGGAACAGTTTAATGAGAATGGGTGATCTTCTGTTCTGTCGCTGATTGGTTGTGGGAGTCTGACACTGTTCTGATGTATTATGGGAAAAGGAGTCCGGAAAAGTAGTGGTGCAGGTAAGAGGCCTGACAATTGAATATCATAAAATTTATTTGTGCTCAAAATTTAGTTCAGAAAGGTAAATTGTACTTAAACTATATTTTATATTCATGTACAGTAACACTTAATGTCTTTTTTGTTTTAATGTTGATACTGTTTTACTGACACTGTTTTTAATTTATCCATACTTGAAATTAATTATACGAATTTGAGATTCTGGATTTCTGAATTTGATTTTTAAGCCAAACTGATCAACAGCAAAAGGCTTGAAAAGTCACTTTATGTGTAATAAATAGAACATATGACAGTGTACCTTTTTTAAAAAAAACATTTTTTTACAACAGTTAATGTTTTCATAATATTCCAATTGTTTTGATATGGCATCAACATCAGTGCATAATTCATTAGATTATTGAGGCAGAAATAACATTTTCCAGCTGCCAAAAAGGCCTAAAACTAAACAAGCATTGTGTATCTTCAAGGTTAGAAACTAGAATTTATAATCTTTAGTAACCTTGATTTCTCTCTTAGGACTGAATTATTCAAAAGCCTGAGAACATGTATGTACCAGAATGTCAACACTATTGAGAAAAACAAGCATTAATATTCCTCTTTTTCCTGGTATCAGTTGAGCATTTGCTTTAATCTAAAGCTACTTATTCTTCTCCTCTGAGCATGATGAGTCTACTACACTGCCTGACTTGAAATTCATACGCATTTCAACACACTTTGAATGAGCTGTCTCCTGGCTTTTATGCTGTCAGACTGATAACACTACAGTAGTTCTGGCATGTGGAGTAGATCTTCTAAATTGGGATCTGGTTATGAACAAACTTTTAGCTTGGGCTCCCAGTTACAGAACTAATCTCCTACAAATCTCTTGTCTTATTATTCCAAGCCTGGAAGCACGCTCCACTCCTCCTTGATACATCCAAAGTGAGCTTCATCATTAGAGCCCTGGAAGGCATCTCAAATCTTTTGCTTCGGGATGCCTGGCACTCTGTTGAATGAGAACAAAGCGCACTCGCAGGGTGATACCCTGCAGCTTTGGCATCCTGGCACACAGTGATGGTGTTTCTCACTTTACTCAGGGCAGCTCAGCTCTTCTTTTTTGTTCACCATGGTATAAAAATGCTTCTAAAAACAATACATAGACGAATACCCTCCACATACTGGATAGAGCTGCACAATATACTGGTTGTTAATCAGTATTGTGATAATATTGACATACAAATGAATTTCTAATCAATGTTAGACCTTTTGTTGTCTGCTGTGGGCTTTCTGAACAACCTCAGATGTCCCTGATGAGTATGTATGTTGATATTAATCACATAATCCAACAAACGTAAACAATTCTGATCAAATTGTGTAATAAGATTGTGATTGAGGCTCCTCAATGTGCTTTAGTCATTTTGAAAGGTATTTAGCAACCAGAATATCTGTAAGGGTAAGTGATAGCAAGATTTTGACATTCTCACTGGCCTTCCATTTAATAAATAAACAATATATTAATTTTAATAGAAGAGAAATGCATTTCAATAAGAATTTAGTGAGCAGGGAGCATTTTTAGGGAATTTAGGGAGCAGTTGGGAGTTAGCTGCCTTGCTCAAGGGCACTTCACTCATGTCCTGCCAGGGGAATGAATCGTCTGCCTTCCGGTCACAATGCCTGATGATGTCTTCCAACTTCAAATTTGGATCGTACAATTGAGAACATATCAGTAGATAAATATACTACATCATCAATTTTTCTAAACAGCATTTTCAGCATCCTGTTTACATTCAATCTTAATGATAAACCAACACTTCCACATCATCCAAATGTAAAAACTGAATGAGATGTTTAGCCCAGGTTTTTTCTTATATTTCTGATGTTCCCATCCATGATGTTACTGCACATTTTAAATATACATTGTGGATGGAAACCTCTTCTGATGGCAAACATCCTAATGCATTATGATGTGTTCTCAAATAAACTTATATATTACAATAAAAGACAGTCCAATGTGAAACACAACCAGACATACTGTATAACATTCACCAAAATCTGCTACTGAAGATTGGATTTGCTGTTCCAGCACATCCCACACATGCTGAATTGGATTGAGGTCTGGGAAATTGGGAGGTCACTGTGTGTACTTTCCATTGCTGTCTAGGAGCAGCTCACAAATCTTACAATTTCCAAGATGCTCCTATCCAGTCTTATGTAGCCATAATGATTTGGAATCATATATTCCAGATTGTGAAATGTATTCATGTTTATCATTTATCTTTAATAACGTTATGGCTCATCACTGTATAATCACAGTATTGAAGTTGGTCTTTTTCATGCTTCATAATCCAAAAATTCATTTCATAGTAGGTACTGAGTGACTTACATTCTTGCATATTATAACAGTATCATGTAAAGTCATTTGTTGCCATATGTGCTTGTTTATGTCCTGTTGTCATATAAAAGAGTCCAATTATTCTGACTTATGTTGACTATGCAGTATTACTTTCTCAAAAGTGATTTTGGAATTTGTTTAAAGTGAATTTAGTCTGAAGGAAACAATGTGTTTTTTCCCCATCTTCAGAAAGTCACAGTGAATTATTTACATCCTTCATGTTCTTATCAATAATAAATGTGTGCCATTTTTTGAGAATAGAGATATCTTCATTATCACCTTGTACCATGAGAGATTGTCACTGTGTGGAGGTGAGCAAGAGGTACAGCCAGTAAATACATCCTCAGTTCTTTCAAGGAATTGTTTGGACAAAAATATAATATAAACTTTTTTTCCATTTTCCCCAGATTAGTCAATCAGTTGTTCATCTTTGGAGAACAAATTGTGTTTCTTTATATCTTAGAAATTGAGTTGCAAAGTAATGTTTCTAACCAACACAAATACTCTATAGTCACCTAAATGACATATAGAGCAGTAGAACAAGTAATTTCAAAATTTCGAAATAGTGTAATGCCCTGCCCTGCGCCCAGTGAGGGGGTAGGGGACTAACCACAACCCTGATAATGATTAAGCGAGTGGGATAATGGATGGATGGATCTTACAAATTTCATTTCAGCAGCTGTGACATCATCACTTATCTGAAACAGCATTTTAATAATAATTTTTGCATTTATTTTCATTGATAAACCAACATTTAGACATCATCCAAACGGTAAACATTTACAATACACTTGCACAAAAGTATGGAGACACCTGCTCATTCACTATTTCTTTCAAGTGCAAGCTTATTTAAAAAATTACCTTGCTTTTGTTGGAGTAACTGTGTCTACTGTGCAATGAAGGCTTTGTGTTAGATTTTGGAACATGGCTGTGAGGATTTGATTGCATTCAGCAACAAGAGCATTAATTAGGCCATTATATTGGATGATCTCCACCCCACCTCATCCTCAACTACCCAGCTCATCCCAAAAGAATTAGATGGCACACTGTTATTCCAGAGCACACAGTTCTGCTGCACCACAGCTCAATACCGGAGGGCTTTATGCTTGTATAGCCCACACCTGGCATTAGACATGGTGTCAAAAGATTTGTGTTCATTTGCTCTACAGAGTCTTATTATATTGGCAGTACTTCTCTACAGAGGCTAGACAAGTTGTGTGCATCTTTGTCAGCAATGAGTGCAACTTAAAGTAGCTGAATGCATTAATTCAAAGAGGTGTCCACAAACATTTAGACATTTACCCAGTGCCCATTCATGATGTTATTGCACATTAATGTCATTGTAAGCAGTTTTCCACTTCCTCCTGAAGTAGTTGATAGTCAGTGTCACAGATTGTGCTTCTTTAGTTTAGAAATGGAGCTTTCTAACAAATACAAGATCACAATAATCACCTAAATCTTCTATCTGTAAGTATATGCCTAAAACATCTGTCAGCTAGTTCCACATCCAAGTCTTAATTTAGGGCACTCAGACTAGCCAGTGTGGTTTAGGACAGTATGAGTAACTACTGTAAAAATAAATGAAACCCTTGCTTTTAGATTAAATCTGTCATTTTAGACAACAGGTGTACTGTATCTTCCCTTTATGTTCACAAGACATACGCATATGCATGTGACAGACTATATTTGTGACTTCTGTTCTTTCTTTAGTTTCTTATATTCAATTAAAATATCATAGTCAGACTGTCTGTTGGGCTAAAATCTGAAGGGAATGTTTGAGGATTGATCTGGATGTGGTTTGAGCTGGTTGGAAGAATTGTTGGACACTTTTTTTTTTTAGGAATTTTTTTTTTTAGCAAAATGATTAGGACTCAAAACATGCCTTTCCCTAACTGTAATTATGTAATCATTTGAATGAGCTCATGGTACATCACAAATGCCATATAAAATGATGATCCCTGTACCTTACTCACTGCTCCTTTGTTCAATAAAGCGGTTAACTGGTTCACTTTGGTCTGTACCACTCGCATATACATACATACATACATGCATACATTTTATATATATAATTATTTATCTGAATGTTCTGTAATGTGCTGTAAATATCCTTGTTCATCTGTCTGTTACTCTGTTTCAGTGGCAGCTACTGCGATGATGTGATGCAGCATAACATTAAAATGATAAAATGTGTATGAGAGAGAGAGAGAGACAGAGAGCCAGAGAGAGAGAGAGACATACAGAGAGATAGGATAAGGGAGATACCGATATTTGTTCACAGCCTTTTGTCTTCTTATGTGGGTGTTTGCAGAGGGGCACCAGAGGTGTTTGTGTTGTAATTAAAAACTGAATTATTGATGTGTGTGTGCATGTGTGAGTGTGTGTGTTAGTTTGTACCTTTTTGAGGCAGTTAGGAGATGAATAATTTATGAAAAGTCATTAGTGCATACATGTATGAGCGAGTGAGAGAAAGTGTATGTAATTAACAGTTTAGAGCAGGCCTGAGAGAGTGCTATTGTCTTTCTTTGCTGTCTTTATATAATTACTGTTGTTTTTAATATATCAAGGCTCTACCTGAGGAGAATCACTATGCACAATATCAACTAACATCTGGATTCATATAGACTTCAGTCATGGAGGCTTCATTCTCTTGTCTTTCTGATTTCTCTTTCCTTCTTTTTTTACACTGCCTCATTTGCTTTTGTCTCCTTGTCTCATTTATTTCTCTCTTTTTCCTCTCTCAGTTTCTCTCTTTGTCTTGGACTGTCTCATTCATTTCTCTCCTTTCTCTCTCTATCTCTGTTTCTCTCTCTCTCAACTTCAGTCTCTAAAGCAAATGGCCCATTCTTTTTTCTCTCTCTGTCTCAATTTCTTTCTTGCACAGTCTCATTTGTTTCCTTTCTCTCTCCCATGTGTACTCTTTCTCATTTGTTTCCCCCCTTTCCTTTCTCACTGTATCTCAGTCTCTCTTGCAGTCTCACTGTATTTCTCTCTCCTTTTTTCCTCTTTCATGGGCTCTCTCTCTCCCTCTCTCTCTGGAAGAATGACAAGTCCTCACTCTCTTATTGAAAGGAGGGGTGTAGTCCAGTGACTGGTAGAGTGTAATCTTACAGAAGCGAGCTCAGGCTTTTCCAGAATGCCATTGCACAGGGTATCTTGATATGCTGGCACTAATTTCAGTCTTTTTACAGCCTTCTCTCTGTTATCTAATCTAGCTGCTAACATCTGCCATTTATTTGATATCATTAGCACACTATTTTAAGCGAGCTAAGTGAAGAGCACAGCTTTATTTCAGAGCTGTCTGGATGTGTAAGGGTATGTATGTGTGTGAACACATGCACATTCATGCCTGCATGTGTGAGTGTGTGAGTGTGTGCGTGTTGTCAGTCCATGTGAGAAATGAGTTGGGTTGATTAGAGAGGCTGTGTGTCTGTAGCAGATGCTGCAGCTTTTCCTCCTGTGAATATTCCTCACATCAAAAAGCAGCCCAGAGGAAAGCTTCCACACACAACACGCACATTCGTCTGCCACCGCTGCACAACTGCACTGCACAGCATCGTGCAAAATTGCACACGCATAACATTAATATCAAAAAGTATGTTGTTTTCCCTTTTCTGAATCATGTGAAAATGCCAGCTGCCCTTTACATTGTGTTAACGTCTCCTGACAAAATCATCAAAACAAATAATACAAAATAACGTAATTAAATAAAAGACATTAAAAAAATAATACAAAATTAACATATTAAATTAACTTGCTATTTAAGCTTCTGTTATAAGTCCTTACAGTCCATATACTTACACTTACATGTTTATGTGCTGTTCTAGACACTCTAGAGTGCTTTAAGATTTGGAAAGACATCAGAGACGCACCTCAACCATCACCAATGTGCAGCATCCACCTGGATGATGTGATGGCAGCCTGTTCACACCAACACTCAGCACACATTAGTTATTAGACAGAGAGGTGAGGAGAGACTAAGCCAGTTTTACAAAGATGGAAATGGTTAAGGGTGGGAAATTTAGTCAGGGCACCGGTTTAACACTGCTTCTCTTTTAATCTTGGTTCACACTACAGGAAAATCAGGTTGAGTCTGATTTGCTCCTCCTGACAATCGTAAATGGCCTCCCGATTTCAGGATGATCTTAACCAATTATCTTCCCAGATGATCCTATAGTGTGGGTTGTCAATAATCCAATCTTTACCCCTCTTTACCCACCTCCCCAATTGCAGTCAGGGCTGCACCCGATTGAGAAACGTAAATATAAAATATGTACAATATTTACAACTCAGTGCCTTGTAGTGTGCAATTCTCTGGTGACCATCAACCAATGAGAGCTGAGCTGAACTGAATGTGTTTGTGTACAGAAGAAGTTAAAGTAAGTTAAATCATGAGGTGGACTTGAATGTGCGCTGTTATGGCTTCTACCTCATCCTTTTCTTTTTCATTGTTTTTTTCAGAGCAGAAAGCTTTCATAATTAGCATTACAATAGTTTCACTGTCATCCACTATGTTTGTTTACATCTAATTTATGATGTGATGTGGTGATCTCGTGATGTAGCAGTGCACAATAAACTCAAGGTTTTGAGGCTTTGCGCAATTGGTCAGGCATGCTATTCATAAAGTGTTTCAATTCAGGCCAGAAGATGTAGCATGGACACCCTTATAAATAACAATGATCAAGGACATAAAATTGGTGAAAATTATCATATTTTCAATATCGTTTTGGATTTTTTAAATCCCATAGTGTGAACCAGCTTTAGAGGAAATGATTTGAGAATCATAGAAATGTAACTGTAAGTATATGGACTATAAGGACTTGAAATTCATGATATTATGCCATATAATGTTCAGATTTTTTGTTTTGTTTTGTGATTAGGAATTTTCTTAATATTCACAGTCTTATTTACTAATATTGGTTTATTTTATACTAATAATCAATTTCAATTTTAGTGTTTTAATACAGATAGCTAGACTATTGTCAAGTTTTTTATTTTTATTTTTGAAAAGCACAGCCAAAATCTCAGAAAACTGGAAGTGTTTCTCATGAGAAGTCTGAATACCTCTGCTGTAGATTGATGGAGGAAAGAGTGCTTCCTAATTGAGTTGTACTTCATTCCAAGAATTCAAAACAAACACAATTAGAGCCATCATTCCCAGACTCAGGGCCTTAGAGATTACATGTGCTACAGATGCTATAATAATTTAACACTCTAATTATGTACAATAAAGCTTGTGTAATAATTTATCATTAATGATTCTTTCCATTGCGTATAGTGAAATTTAAGCAATGTAATGGAAGAAAATGAAATGTAATGAAGGGTAAGCATGTGTGAGCCTTATCCCAGGCTGTTGTCCATGCCTGGCCCTAACTCTCTCCCATCGAACCAAGCTGTTCATTCAGGGCTGTTAATAAGACCACCGGGATCCATGTGACAGCTGCAAGATATTCTTATTATTCTGTATTCTTCCCCACACTACTTCATTCTTATTCTCTATCATTACTACTGGTACATGGCCACTAGACAATGCTACAAACATTGTAATGTTTATAGGTGGCAATGATACACTACCAGGTATCAGTACCCATCTGATCCCACCTTGTAATAAATCTAGACTGATATATCACTCTTGTTAGCTGTTAACTGTGCATGTCTTCTTGCAGAACAGTAGTTTGAGTTGTTTTTTTGCTAAAACTTTACTGTAGAGTATTCTTCATAGTGCTACACAACCTCTGCTGTGGTGCTTGAAAGTTTGTGATCCCTTTAGAATATCCCTTTCTATATTTCTGCATAAATATGTCAAAAGTCCTAAAAGTAGATAAAGAGAACCCAGTTAAACAAATGACACAAAAATATTGTACTTGGTCATTTATTTATTGAGGAAAATGATCCAATATGGCATATTTGTGAGAGGCAAAAGTATGTGAACCTTTGCTTTCAGTATCTGGTGTGCAGCAATAACTGCAACTAAACGTTTTTGGTAACTGTTCTTTAACCGTTCTTTGGTAGAACGACTTGTGTGTTTAGGATTGTTGTTTTGCTGCATGACTAACCTTCCCTTGAGATTCAGATGTCCTGATGTTTTCCTTTAGAATTTTCTAATATAATGCAGAATTAATTGTTCCATCAATAATGCCAAACTGTCCTGGCCCATTAGCAGCAAACCTGGCCTAAACCATGATACTACCACCACCATGTTTCACAGATGGGATACGATTATTGGAATGCATTTCTCCAAAATAAAAAAAAGTTAAATTTTGGTCTCATCTGACCAAAAAACATTCTTCCTATAGCCTTCTGGCTTGTCCATCTGATGATGTTTTAGGTCATATTTATGCAGAAATATAGAAAATTCTAAAGGGTTCACAAACTTTCAAGCCCCACTGTACATAAGCTTGTCATGACATGTGTCATAAATTTCAATAAGCACTTTTAAAGGCTAATTCTAATAGATGTCATGTGTCAGAAATATTTGCCAATTTTAATCACAGTGTATGAACCCACATTTTATTTTCACCATCAAAATTGCATATTAGTCCCTGAAAAAATCTAATAATTACTGGATAATAAATCTTAAGCTTAATTATGAACTCCTGGCTACATCTGCTTTCTATAGAACTGTGCTGCTGGTTCACATTGTATATAACTCATGCTCCCACAACACCTGGAAAAGCATTTTGATGACTTGGTGGGATTGGGACACGTCTGGCTCAGGGTGGGCACCACCGTACGTGTTTAAGGTTGATCTCTAACTCTTTAAGTGATCTGTGGGGATTTGCTCTCATTAGATGAATGAGTGTGCACACACGTCACAGAGTAATAAGCGCCCAGCCGAGGCGCCTTTATTGTCCCTGCCAGTGTGTTTTGGCCTTTGTGAAAGGCCACTGGAAAGAGTGAATGCATCCCTAGAGCACTGTTAGGCTGGCCACAGTGCCATAAATCCACCCGCTCTAATGCACCACCATTCAGCCTATTGGCAGATGCACCAAATTGGGGAGCTTTGCATTCCCAGCCTGCTGTGCAGGACACATGCACAGTCTGTGAGCTCCACCACATGCGTCATCACTCTATGCCAAAAGGCCTCAGTGCAATTTGTATTATAGTAAGGCTGCAGTGATACGCATATTTCATTAATTGATGGGGTGAGTTCAGGTAAAGTGGGGAGAATAAGTTTAGCAGTCAAGTCTGAAAATAATGATCAGATTATCAGATGCCTGGCATCATCATTTTGGAAATGATCATAGTTTGAAATCAGATTCTACCAGGCACATGGTAATTAGGTTAAGAAATGAGATTTAATTTCACATGACAGTGTATAATGATGGCAAATCAAACATGAAGTACTGATTGTTTTTTTTTAAATGATGATTGGTTAGATGTTGAAACAATAAACATTCAGTGAGTTATTGTTGTGCTCAAACTAAGGAACAATAAAAAAAAGATAGTTTAAGTTTTGATTTTTGGTTTTGTTAGTGAAAGTGACTCTTTGGCCAATGTGCTTGCACAGAGATGAATTTGATCTCCATATTTAACCCATTCATGCAGTTAAACACTCACACTCACACACATGATCTACTGGTGGACAGCCCTATCCACGTTGCCCAGGGAGCAGGTGTGGGTTAGGTGCCTTGCTCAACTTGTGTTCACCACATACTGAGAGTTAAAATGCAGAAATATCATCCACTGTGTGTCTGTACTGAATCACAGTCCAAAGCTAATCAAAACACCTGTTAGATTGCAGGACTTTCATTAAGACATTTCTATGATCAGTGATGGAAAGAAGAAAATAAATTTAATAGAATATAATAGTATATATATTCAGTGCAAACATTGCCAGTTGCACGTTTTGAGGAGAAGCAGTGACCTTCCTGTCTAGATTCCTAACCACCATTCCACGGCTGCCCCCTCACTTCTGTGTCTAATTTGGTGAAGCATTATGCAATAAATTGTAAGATTTGTAATTAAATATATATATATATATATATATATATATATATATATATATATATATATATATATATATATATATATTTAATGGCCTACATTAATAAACTATTCTGTAAAATTGTGTTGCATATACTCATCATTCATAGGGAATCTATCACTTCCATCAAAATAGCACCTAATCTAGAAAAGCCAAGGAAGAGACTGAGAGCAAAGGGAGAAAAAATGGATGGCAGAAATGAAGGGAAAATGCTGGAATTCAATCTATGGACAGCAGACAGAATGATAAAAGTATGGAAGAGTATAGAGAGCAAATTGAGTTAGGGAGGAAGCTGAGATTTCTTGCCAGAGCCTGGAATGTGCTGATGTCCATCCTTCAGAGGCAACGGAGAGAAAATAAAAAGTAATAACATCTACATAAAAACTATAATCATTACTGTTGCAGTTTACCTGATTCACAAATACAAAGAAGATAAATTCTTTGAAATTGGTTTTCCAATGCATTTACCAAAATGATCCCACTATATCCCAGTTGAACAAATGGGTTTGGCACCAATATACAGCAACAAAGAAAAAAATAGATATTTTGCTTTGTTTATTACTTCAATCCTTTGGAATTACTACATACACTTACTACATACTAAGGTGTATTATTCTGTAACTACATGGACATTATCCTTAAGTTTAACCTCCTGGAGTCTGAACGTTTTTCAGACACTTGGATGTAGCCTGACATGCCTTATTTGTTTTTATAAATTACACCCATCTAAAATATTTTTTCGCCAGAAAATGTTACAAAGGCTTTTGTTTTGTACAAACTCAGCAACAACAGTTTCAAAACAGTAAGAGTGCCATAAGTCTATACTTTGATTAAATCTGCTCTAAATTTAGATGTTCCAAAAACTTATTTTCAGATGAGCTGAGATATTGTGAGAAGAACTGAATTTAATTGTGAGAAAACTGAACTGAATACACAGAGGTGTTGGCTACTAGGAATGGTCGATATGTTATTGTGTGTGATATACCGTCAAAGAAACTCCCCATGGTAATTATTTGTCATCTCGTCATAAAAATGATAAATTCCCGCTAGAGGTCTCCCGCTGGTTTTCGTCCCGCTCCCGCGATAAAATCATCATATTTGGTCCCGTTTCCACCCGCCACATAAACATGTCCACCCGCAGTCCTCACGGAGGGGGCGGAACGTTTGTGCGCGCGAGTTGAGTTTAGTCTGTCGTTCCTTGTGTGTGGGGTTGCACGAGCAATCCTGTTGACAGAGACAGAAGGAGAGTTATAGCTCTGTAGCCCCCCCAGTACCATCCCTGATGCTCACATCAACCAGGTTAACTACACAGAACTTAAAACTTACTTACATATTGTGGTGTGGTGGGAGAGAAAGTTAACTTAAACACATCCAGCACTATGCAAATCATTTTTTAGGCTCACTTGTGAACACTTAAGATTAAAGCTAAATACATAACATCCTCCGAGCTGCTTATGACACTAATGCTACTCCAAATCTCACAGAAGTTACTCATGTAAACAAATTAAACACATCTACCAACACAGGATGATGACTACATTAATAAAACACTAAGCCAGCATAACACAACTGCATAAAATAACTGATATGAACAATTCATAACTGTTTTACAACTGTGTACAACCCGCAAGTGCTTCTGGGTGATAACGTCACCCATACCGCATGACCTGGACATGGCCAACGCTACAATATTTATTACAACAGCGAAATATTATTTAGGTTATAATGAATCATTATTAGGGCAGCACATAGAGAGAGAGAGACAGAGAGAGAGAGAGAGCCAGTGTGTGAGTGGGTGAGAGAGACAGAGAGAACGTGCACGTTTGTGTGTGTGTGTGAGTGTGAGAGAGAGAGAGAGAGAGAGAGAGAGAGACTGACTGACTGTCTGTTCACGTGAGGCTCTTCCAGTATTTTGACATTTATTTTGATTATTTTTTTATTAGGTTGTGTTTACAGTTGTTCTACTTTAAGCCAAGTTATTTTTGAAGGTGTAAAGCACATACAGATGTTCCTGACAGCCTTATTTCTGCATTCTTGCACAAAAAGGGATTTCAGTTTTAGATGTTCATTGGAATTTATTGAAATTGTTTTTTTATCATGCTGTGTTTACAGTTGTACTCTTTTGTGATTTTTATAAGCCAAGTTATATTTGAAGGTGTAAAGTATTTAAATAAATGTCAAATTTGTTCTCATATTTCAGACTTGTTTAATAGGTGTCACTACAGTTTTGCAACACAGGTGTACTAGTTGAACTTAATTAGTGTAATTTAGTGGTTTCTAGTATTATTTCAGGGCTCTCAAGACAGAATGTAGTGATAGATTTATAAAACAAAAGATTAGACTGATATATGTATATATTAGTATACATAATATATTTTTTATTGTCACTTTTCGTTACCGTGATAAAACCTAGAAATTATTGTGATAATTTTTTTAGTCCATATCACCCATCCCTATTGGCTAAACACTGGTCATTTTAGAAATTGTATGTGGTTTTATTTCTAACATATATAACTTGATGTGTTTCACTCATTCAGTGGATCCTAGATTGAATATTTATGAGATAGGTGTGAAGACTCAGATGAGAGGTCTTTTGTTCAGATTCAGTTCAGGTGAGAGCTCTTCACATTCCATGGTTGGTAATCCACCAAAAGAATCTCTGGAATTATCATGTCATTATCATATGAATGACAGATCACATCTTTTGGTGGGAAAAAATGCACAACTGTAAGCAGAAAAATGTGTCTATGCATATTTAAGCTCCTCTCACAAAAATCAAAAAATATTTAGATTCCACATATATTTGAAAAGTAGACACTTTAAAGTTTGCGGGGTATGTTTCATTTTGTTTCTATGCTAAAATCTTGAGGAGTAATATAAATGTTTTTGTGGAACTTGTTAATATTTTGCTGGTTCGAGAACCGACTACAGAGGGTTAACTTAAACTAAAGTAAAACCATCTAATGAGGGGGAAATACAGCATTATATTCCTATTGTACAGTCCTCAACATTGGGTTTAAGCTTAGAAATCCTATTGAAATGTCCCCTATTGAGAAAGCATAACACAAACATTTATAGAATTATAGAATTTTTCTTAGAAAAAAACTTAATGACACAAAGTATAAATTGTATTGTGTGCAACACTGGAGAGGTTTTATTTCTTAATTTTCTTGTTTATTAGGAATATCATTGAATGTTTTAATAGAAGAGTAGACAGTATTTCGATTTGTCTGTAACTGTATTCACAGTATTTGTCTCGAAGCCCTCACATTGAGTTTTAATATCCACCCATATTGAATTTACTAACATACTGATTGTAAGCCTTATTGTACTGCATCAGAATCTCAGATGATCTTCACATTAATTCCTTCTGGCTTTCTGCTATACGTTCCATTAACATCACATTGTTTTCCAGAAAAGAAACTCCAGAGTGTTTATTGTCCATTCACACACTACAGGTTTGTCTCCAATCATTCTAATTCTTCTGAAATTGAGATACCATGTGGGTATACTCAGCTAATAAATCTTATTCTAATTGCACTCCTTTTCTTTGAGTCCAGTGCTGTATTGCTCTGGTTAAATTTCCCAGCTGAGAGTCTGTGGAAGCAGATTGTTGCATTGTGTCATAGGAAGTGGGCTACTGTGAATGTTCCATTGATTTCCAACCTAGTGGCTGGTTGACCTCAGCAGTAGAGCATGAGGCAGGCATCTGTCTCTCTGTTCCAGCCTATTGGCAGCTTCATTAGAGAGGGGGTGGTCAATAATGGTGTGAGTATGAATGTAGCTGCAGGCATTATGATTGGGGCTGGGTCAGGGGGTTGGATAGCACATGCTATGGAAAACACTCATATATCACCTTTTAAATTGCAAGGGTCTGTCTGTGGGCCAACACTTCAGTTTCTCACTCAAAACTATAACAAGATTTATATTAGTTTCGTGGTTATTAAGGAATTAGGTCATTAATATCTGAATACTAAGACTACAGTTTAAGTGAATCAGGTGCAAATTGTGACTGTTAGAGCTAAACTTTCCATTTGAACCAGAAATAAAACCAAGGAAAAATCTTCACAATGCTAATCCTAATCTATCAGAATTCTAATTTCTACTAGCACCTCTATGGGATTATAGAATAATGTTAGTTCTAGATTAAGTATGGATATTTAAAGCTTGAAAAATACATGCAAGATTTTATTTTTAATTTTTTAAGATTTAAGTTTTAAAAGCCATTTTATCTTGCATGTAGCATTGCATGATTGTCTTGATTTGCATTTAACCAAATCTTAGTTTGAATATGTGAAATTCTGTTGTGATAACTATTTGCAAAAAAATACAAGCATCTGTTAAATGGCATAAAATGAAAATGTAAAAGAGTTTTAAGTATCAGCTAAAGTATTGAGTGAAGACGTAACAAGCATTTTTTTAAACCCAATTTTCTCCCAAATGTAGGTGTAGCCAATCAACACAGTCTCACAACAAAAACATTGCAGAGTTGACTTTCTCAAGTGCCCCGCCCGAATGTCTACCTGCTCACGTTTTCAGCTTGTTCAGAAACGTCCAGATTTTGCATCATCACCCGAGCGGGGTCAAATATCTGCCATATTGCTTTGCAGTTTCTGTTTTCAGATTGATTTTTTTTTCATTAACAGGACATGTTTCTTGAAATGCGCGACTAACTAGGCAATTGGGATAAACAATGCTCACCTAAGAGCGCTGTGTTTGTATGAGCGATAAGCTAACTAGCTAGTGCTAGCTTAGCAATGAGCTGATTAGTCAACGCTAGCCTAGCTAAGCTAAGCTAGTTAAGACTCTTCATGTGATGGAGTTAAATGGTTTTATAGTGCCGGAATGTAACCAAGATGCAGGCGTTTATACGGGAGCAGATGGAATAGGCAAATGTTGGTGCGATAACTGTCAACACACCACCAAGCACAGACTAGTTAGGTAGCAATATGGCAGAGGGAGAGAGCACCATCTACCCAACCAGAGAGAGCACAACCAATTTTGCTCTCTCAGGCCCAGCTGCCGATGGCAAGCACCATGACCGGGATTCAGAAATCCTCTGATCATAGTTACAGTGCCTAAGTCTATTGAGCCTCAAACGTAAGCCTTTTCTGTTTTAATCTACCATATTTTACAAATGCAGATTAGGTTGAACATGCCAGAATATGACTTTAAAAAGATAGCAGCAGCTAGGGTTGGGCGGTATTGGTGTTTTTCATACCATAGTATGAGCTTGAGAAAATACCGCGGCATGCGGTATTATCGGCGGCGGCTGCTGAGTGCCCCCTTCATCACCCCCCCACACCCCCGCCACCCCACGAGCAGACACGCTGAGAGAGAGAGAGATTCTATATAGCCGGATCAAACAGGCACAGAGAGAGAGAGAATCGTGTTTCGCATGAAATAAACGAAATTAAGACACTGAAATTAGGCCAAGTAAAAAAGAATAATTGGTGATCATCCCCGCCCGACCCTCTAAAAAGTACCCCGACCATTTTTTTAGCGCAAAAAAACGCGCCAGACTGGCCTAGCAGCATTCAAATTTCGCACCCTTCCAATGACATGATCCCAAATCAATCTTCAGTCTTATTTGTACAACCGGCTCTCTCTGTCTGCTTTTCTGTGAGTCTGTGTGCACGCGGTGATAATAATAATTAAGTATATATAATAATACTTTGTATAAGTTAATTTCAGTGTCTACATAAAGCAAAAATAATCCATTGTATTTTATTTCGTTATATAACAGGTAAATGAAACGAAATATAGTTTATTATACATTTATTTATCATAATCAATAACAATATATATAACACAATAACACACACTGCACACTCTTTCTTTGAGCTCTTCTATAATTCATTTCATTTCCCTGTTATCTAACGAAATAAAATACAATGGATAATTTGTGCTTTATGTAGACACTGAAACTTTAATAAACTATAATAATTATTATGGCAGCGTGCGCGCAGACTCACACACAGAGAAGCAGACGGAGAGGCCCGGTTCTATAAATAAAACTGAATAACTTTACCAGAGACCGAAATAAACAATTGTTTAGTTTTGAAATAAAAGTATCAAATGTGTGTGTGTGTGTGTGTGTCTTTCTGTGAAACTGGCGCTGTGTTTTGCTGACGAGTATTTTCGTGGCTTTGCCCTGAAGATGCCAATGCATAAAAAACGATCTAAAAGTAATAAATAAATACATTCTCTCTGTGAGTTTCGTTTCATTTTTAAATATAATATAGCATTTGGAGTGTTTGTGTGTCTTTGTGAGTTTCTGAGAATATTTTCCTCACTTTGCCCTGGAGACAATGCATAAATAAATCTCAAACGATCTAAAATAAATAAATACATTTTCTTTGTTCTTTGTTTGATTTTAAAATATAATGTAGTATTTTCAGTGTCTCTCTGTGAATCTGGCTTCTCTCACTTTGCCCTGGACAGTTTGTAATGTAATTAGCTATCAATAGGACGCTCATCGTTTCCCAGCAGTGTGGCGGGCCAAGCAGGGGATTTTCCCCTGACGAGAAATTTTGTTGCATCCGCGCTTCCAGTGGTGAGCTCACAACCGATTTGTTGATGGATGCATTTGTCAGATTACATAGTTTTCATTTATAGATATTTCTTTTGTAGTCCTTCTGCCATCGTTTGTGTCTTCTGGGGAGATGTTCTGTACTTCAGTTTAATTTGTAAATCACTCAAGAAGAACATGATCTATGTTTAACATGGTTTATTTAAGTTTTCAACATCATTTTAATATTCGCTACATACTTTTCTACCATCAATCTAAAAAAAACACCTCCCCCGACTCAACATTTTTGGTGAAAAAGGATGATCACCAATTTTTTTTTTACTTGGCCTTAACTTTAATATGATCACCAGAGCGGAATCGCAGCGTGCGCGCAGATACACACACAGACACACAGGACTTTACCAGAGACCGAAATAAACAATTGCTTGTTTAGTTTTTAAATAAAAGTATGGTGTGTGTGTCTCTGTGTGTGTGTTTCTGTGAAACTGGCGCTGTGTTTTGCTAATGTGTTAAGTTGCAGTTTTAATACTTCTTTTTGAAATGTGCCACATTACCTCACGTGATTAATTCCATCATAACTTTTAGATACCGTCACCATATTTAAATACCGCGGTATAACAAAATACCATTATACCGCCCAAGCCTAGCAGCAGCAATAATCCAGTTCCTGTATAATTCTTTAACTACTGAAGTCTGGGTCTCAGAAAGGAGAGGTTCTTGTGTCACCATCATAGTTCCAAGTAAATGGCATGTCACTATTGTTGCCATAGAAATTGCTGATGTACAGGTAAAATTATACTGTTAAATACAGTGTGATTGCAGGGGATCTCCTCAGTTAAGTTCATTGTAGCAGTAATGGTGTGGAGATGATTTTAGTGACTGGGCTTTTTCCCCAATCATTACCTGCCTAGTGCTGGCTGCATTGCTTAATGATTATTCCTTGTAAATAATGAAGCCAGATGTAATGCCTTGGAGGTAATTGGATCACTCCTCTAACCTCCTTGAGGGAAAAGGAAAACAGTGCTGAAATCCAGTCATGAATGTACGGTTGCTGCCTGTCTGAAAGCCCTGGGGAAGACCAAGCAGTATTAGGCACAACCTCTTCTCCTCACTTTCATTTCCATAATTACTATGCGCCTCGGGGTCACTAGGTTATTTGAATTTCCCATTTGCAATTTTAAAGTCTATCTTAGTGACAACAGTTGATAATTCTTCTGTAACATTTCAAATTGTATTGCTTTCTTTAGTCTTTCTATTCATTTTCCAAGCATAATAGGTCAATTCTTAATCTACATAAGAGATTGGTTGGCTAACGGTCGTTGTTTTGAATGGGTAAATCACCCTCATCATTTCCTGCTCAGGATATCTTTCATAATCCAGTTTGGCATCTCTCACACGCTTTCATTTGGCATTCTGTGTTAATCAATCAAGCCACAGACTGTTTTTCTTTCTCCTCTGTTTATCGGCCTCATCTACATCTTGTGATCCAGCACAAGACTGGCTAGAGCAGTCAATGACCACAGCAGTTTACAACATCATAGCTGAAAGTTATATAGTTTCATAATGTTTTGGCTATATTAGCATTAACTTTATGCATAATTTCAGACCTTTTAAGACTTTGTAACAGTGTTAAAAGCGTATTGTTGAAATATCGTCTTTTTTTTTTGGAGGGGGTTGACTTTTCTGTAGAATTTGAGCTGGGCCCATGTCCTTTACATTGTGTGAAAATTTCATGAAGACTGAACCAGTAGAAATGCTCCAAAATAAAGTTTTTGCCTTTTTCTTGTAAAGTTGGCATTTTTGACAAAGTTACCATTTGTTTTTCTTTGGACAGTGATATCAGAAAGATCAGTGACCACAACAGTTTAGAGCTTGATATTGTTTTAAATCAATTTGGTGAACAATGGCTTGAGCAATGTCTTTATTAGCATCTGCTACATCTTGTGGTGCAGTATAAGGTTGAAAGGGAACACATAACATTAGCATTGTTTAGATAAGAAGAAACCTCATTTTTGTAAGATTTTGCATTTCTTATTTCTTGTGATCCAACATGAAGATGGAATCAGGACAGTGTGCACTACTGTTTAAACAGCAGTGCTACAGGTTATATAGCCACTTTGGTTTCATAACAGTCTGATTATATTAACATTAACCTTATGTTTCTTCTCTTCTTTGTTTATCAGCTTCATTTAGTTTGTGATTAACCCTTGTGTAGTCTTAACATTCTGTGTACTCCCCTTGTCCTCCTAAGCATGACATATGAACCGCCTTCACAAAATCCCTAAAGTACAGCAACTTAATTGAATTTTAAACTCCAAATCAATTTGGCATGAAACAATTGGTCATTCATTACAAACTTTCTGAATAATTTGGGTTTTCCCTATTGTATTAAATCAGCAGATATCACTCATATTCATTATATCATATCTGTATTATTATTCTTATTGATGTTGTTATTATTATTATTATTATTATTAGTAATAATAATAATAATAATAATGATAATGATGATGGTGGATAAATTTGTTTAACCTTACGACAACACAAGGGTTGCAAAAAAATATGAATAAGTGAATACACACATACACTAATGAGCAGATAACACATGCACACACACACACACACACACACAGTGGGGGCAGTGAGCACATACTCACATGCTCATGGCAATAGGCATCCACCTGCTGCAGTGCTTGGTGAGCAGTTGGGGGTTTGTCAGCTGTGGATTTTTCTTGCTAGTTCAGGGGATCAAGCCAGCGAACTTTTGGTCCCAGCATCTCTAACTCTTAGGTTTTACAGCTGCCCTCATTGTTATTTACAGTAGTCCTATGAGCACCTATGAGCACTTTAGTTATTTACAGTAGTCCTAGACCTTTGTTTACAATTGTTAACTGCATCTTTTATACAGGTTGCAAATCTGAAAAGCCATCAATCAGTTGTTATTTTAAATGCTGATGCTTGACATCATATAAAATTAGCACTATATTTTGTTAGACCTGATACAGCACTCCAGTCCATATCTGTGTCTCTATATCTATGCATGGAGCATTGTACAGGCCAGGGGACATCTTCATCGGTGAACAGACATGCACATCTGAATCATTTATGAAGCGACGCTCTGCACCTGAAAGCAGTAGCAAACAGGATTTATGACTAACTGCAGTAACTCAATGACAATGCTCAGCCAAAGTCTCCCATTAGAAAGCAATATACCTCAGGCCTTGCTTAGTTTATGGCCTCTGTCACATCACTGTCTGTCTGGGCCTTTTTGTCTCGGAATAATGGACCGACTGCATTTTAAGGTCACACTCCTTCATCTAGGTAATGACCACACAAGTGAATATTAGGTTGTGTGTTATGTGTGAGAAATGAAGAGCAAAAGCTTTGTTTCTGCTCATATGGTCTCTTATTATAATACTTCTATAATGAATTAGACTGTCAGTTGAGGCACTTCGTCTAGCAGGTAGCTGAGTGTGCTGCAAACATATGAGAGGCTTAATGCAGGTTATAATAAGATGAATGTGTCCACGTGAGCTTAGACCTGGGAATGCCATTTATCCTGCTGTCGTGTGCCCATGGCTAGAATAATTAGGGATTGATGTGGGTGATATTCCAGCAACAGGGTTGAGCTCTTCCCTCCTGTCTGCTGCTGTCTTAACTCTCTGAACTACACTCAGTGCTTCTCAGTAATTCATCTCTGTATTCCCAGGGTGTTTTTAATATATAAGGCTTTATGTTAAGAGCCTGGTCTGGATTTTTCTACTTTAAATGAATCATACCTGGGTTGAATTTGAATAAGCATCTACAAAGGCTTAGCTTCTTAGCTGCTGCAAGAGAGGATTTTTTTTTTCTTTTTAACCAAGATTTGCCTTTTCTCTCCTTCCAAATGCAGCTTTAACAAGTCTAGGTTTTTACAAACTTGCCAATTAATTTGTCATTCATGTTTACAGCATGTGCGCCTAATTGGACCGGCAGTAGCAGTGGATTTGTGAGTTAATCTAATGTCCGTGTAAGACACAACCTTTCTACAGCTCCCTATTCTCTATTAATAACCTTCTCCCACCACAGACTAGAGGATTAAAGCAGAGTAAATGTATTGATGGAACTCCACTGTGCTTATTGACTTACTCTGCTGTGCTTACTGTAATCAGTTTGATGAATTGGCTGGGGGAAAGATGGCAGGCATGTTAAGTGATGAACATGCCAACGCTGCTGTAGTTCAGCTCTGAGCCTCCAGCCCTCACTGTATATTGACATCAAGCACCAATTTTCTGAAGCCATTAGACTTTGCCTCAGAGTTTCATAGCCTCAAAGGACACCTAAGAGTGTAACCAGTCAACTCATTGTCTGTTTGATGGTCTCTATACACTCACTGGCTAGTAGGTACACACACTCATTGTCTATGTTATCAGCTCCACTGTCCATATAGGTGCAGGTAGAGACTGTGGTCAGTCTGTTTCTCTATATACTTTCTTAGCCTCCTTTCACCCTGTTAACAAAGCTAACAAAGTATACAGGTGGACTACAGTCTGTAATTGTAGTGCACCTATATGGTCAGTAGAGCTGATGAAATGAATAATGAGTGTAGGAACAATGTGTGTCTGTACCAAGTAGCCATTAAGTGTATAGAGACCATATCACAAAATTATTTTACTGGTTATGTGCTTAGGTGTCCTATGAGGTTATGAAACTCTGAGGCTTCAGAAAATCGGTGCTTGATGTCAGTATACAGTATGAAGTGTAATGAAAGGCCAATGAGTGTATGTAGGGTATGAATTTAAAGTCTGGACTTGTCATTTTAATAATTATTTATTATTTTCCTCGTGCCAGAAACAGAGACATGTGTGGGCTGATATATGTTTCAGAATTTGAAATTAATTGACATGAACTGCAAATCAATATCATTTGATTCACAAGAGAAATCCACAGATTAATACTAAAACAGATGCACAAACGTTTGTATTTCACAAATAATTAACGTTTCACAAATGTCCTTGATACTCACAAATATACTCCCCCTCTTATTTATTTTTTTAGAGTTAGTTGCATTCATTTGTGGACTACTTCATGTATCTTTACGCATCACTTAGCATGGATTCAAGCCGCCTGCATTCATTTGTGGAGTCTTTCTTGTGGCTTTTCTGGAAATAAATCCACAAAGATGTATTCCCCCCCCCACTGGGTTTAATCAAGTCAGTCAGTATGCAAAACAAACTGTCTGTAATGGTCACACCACTTTGAAAAGATGTGATATGAGTTGATTGACAGGTATAGGCTGAGTTGATTAACAACTTTCTACAGTACAGTAGAATAAAAAACAGTAAGCTGTGATATTTCCCATATTATATTTGATTTGGTGAATATTTTAATTTCCAGGCGTGCCCGAGTGGCTCAGTGGATTAAGGCACTGTCACAATGATCTGAGGATTGTGAGTTCAAATCCCGATCATGCTGTTTGCCATCGGCAGCCCAAGAGAGATAAAAAATTGGCTAAGTCATCTGCCAGGAGATCCATCAGAACTGTGGATAATGTGAAGCTAACTAATGTAAAGCGTCCTTGAGTATTAGAAAGGCGCTATATAAATCCAACTTATTATTATTATTATTATTATTATTATTATTATTATTATGTGCTTTCCTCCGAGCGTGTTGACTGCCCAGTGGCAAAGTATTGGCAGAAGTATCTGGAAAAGAGGCGGAGCATCACATGCATCGGAGGAGGCCCATGTTAGTCTGCACACTTGTAGAGTCATGGGCATTACAAGTGATAGGGAGAGTCACTGAATGAGCGGGTTGATTGCCTACTAAACACATCTGGGAGGAAATTGTGTAAAAATTAATTTTAAAACATATACATTTGAATTTCCCCACTGTGGGAATAATAAATGATTATCTTATCTTATTCTAAAATTGATATTCTAAATTTGCCTGCATTAAGGTTGCAGTATTTTAGATATTTTCACACAAAAAGTATAAAATCATCTCAGTATCTCACATTAACTTTGGGTACAACTCCTACCACAGAACTGTACTAGCCATTTGGATAAATTAACAGTTCAGCCACATTGTTAATGCTGTACAGCTGTCTAACTTTTATGGAATCATCTACAACTCTGATCATCATTAAGAAGCTTAATTTTACAGCTTCTTGTAAGTTGAAACCTGTTAAATATTAGCATTACACATCTATAACAAAACAGATTATATATTTCTGAGGACAGTGAGTCGTAATTGTGTAGTGATGCTGAACTGATATGGCTTTGCAATGAAAACAAACAGTTTTAGCAGTCCAGAACTATGATTTTTATTTTTGCACAGACCTCAATTTCCTTCTGTTTTTCTTTTGGTCCCTGTGGAGATGTCAACATTGACTCAAATAATTTAAATGTTTACCAACTTGGCTATTAAAATTCCACAGGCAAAGACAAAGTGAATTACAAATTTGCCATCACTCACTAACAATACAGGCGAGCATCATAAATGGCTTGTTATTGGAGAACAAAGCCTTCAGCTTTCCACTTCTTGGCATAGGCTGTTTAAATGTTTATTACAAGATCAGATTCTTGGCACAGAAAGAGGCCTTTCAGGTTTGAAGCACAAAGTCTCAAAAATAGGTGAAACTGCTCAATATTCTCAGCACACTATTTTACAAACTTAATTAACGATTGAAAGTCACCAACTATACTGTCTTAAATGAGTAGTTTAACCATTTAGACTAATGTAGTGAGTGAAACCATTAGTCACTAAGTAGCATCATTCGAGTAATCTAAATTTATGACTTCAATGGCACATATTTGTCAAATGTCTTAGGATCTGGTAACAGCTTATACTAGAGTGTTACTTCTTACTTGGAGTTGTTCAATAAATATGGCATTAGCATCATTGACTGAACATCAGACTTAATGAATATCACTTTCTTTTACGAGTCTGAGGGTATTTCAGTCACTCTGATATAGTCTGACATGCCTTCACTTTTTTACAAATTACACCCGTCTAAAATTATTTTTTTCCAGTGTTTCACAGGCTTTTGTTCAGTGCAAGCTCAGCAACATTGTCAAAACAAAAAGAGTGTCCTAAATCTATATTTGATTAAATCTGCTCTAAACCTATTTTCAGATGTGCTGATATATTGGGGAAAACACACTCAACATTTATATCCAAGACAATTGAGCTCTGAATTGAATAAACAGAAGTGTTGGCTACACACTGGTCATTACAATTTTTAGAAATTGTATGCAGTTTTATTTCTAAAGCTTAATGATTGTGAAGTGACTCTCAGTTTTGGTCCTGAATTAACATGTCTTCATCATATAAATGACAGATTGTGTAATTTGGCAGAAACAAATGTGCAGCTGTATGACTCGCTCTGGAAAACGTGTCTCTGCTTATTTAAGTTCCTCTCACCAATATCAAAAAATATATTTTGATTGAAACTATATATATAGTTTATATTGAGTTATAAATCTGGCAGAGTTATAAGTGTATTTATGGATTTTCAGTTTTGTCCCTGCGGGTGGAAACGCAGACTCCAGAGGATTAAGTGATATTTATTTAAGTAATTTTCTTTTTGGGCGGCATGGGGGCTTGGTGATTTGCATGTTTGCATGTAAAATGACATTTGAAGCCTTTTATATTTTTTACTGTTGTTTTACTGTTGATCAGTATGACTTATCTCATGAAAATCAGAAATCCAGAATCTCAAATTATAAGAATATTTATTTTGAAGTTTGAATAAATGAACAGTATCAACATAAAAAAAAACATAAAAATGTTTTTATGGAAATGTCATTTTACATGTAATTAAAAAATAAATCTGACAGTTTTTAAAATTAAATTATGAACACAAACTTTTTTTTCAATATCGAACATTTAGAAGATGGCTTAGAAGCTTATTTATGACTGGAATTGTGCTTTAACTGTCAAAAGTTTGGATAGCACCTGTTTTACTCTCATAATGAACAATAATATGTAAAAATGTTAAACAGAAACATTTATGACAGTTTACCTTTTGAATTTAGTGATGAACATATTTAGTGATATTTTCATTTTTGGAGATGCAGGAGTACATAACCACACCCTCCTGCATTACATGTACTGTGTACCATAACGTTACCACATAGACTCTGCTAAAAGTTGCTGCTGGGATCCTGTCAAATGTGCTGAGATATTTTATTCAATCTAAGATTGTGTCTAAGAAACATGTTCAACACGTTTTCCTTTGGACTGACTAATTTGATATAGAAAAGTCTTTTATCTGCTCTTTTATGTGCAAATGAGCAACTGAATTGATATTCTGGTCATTTGTTTGTATCTGTCTAATGGTTGGCTAGAGACATAGTTTAGCCTGGGTTTCTATCACAGGTCCCGTTGACCATCCCTCAAGGATCTTAATGAACACTGGCTTATGAGGTTGTCTTGGAAGCAGTTGTTATGGCAGCAATAGTGTTTATCTATGTAAACCTATATAAGTTCTTAATGTATCTCAGTGAAAACACTGTGAGAAAGTGGCGAAGTTTTGCTTTCATGGAAAGACTGATATCATTTTTCTCACAGGGATGAGTTGGATGATCTTCAGTGCTAATATCAACATTATACTTTTTCAGTGTATTATTTGAATGGGAGTTTATTGCATTTTTACTATGCTAATATAAACAGTCATAGTAGAATATTATGACCACTTTAACCATGCATATGCTTCATGGACCCAGAGGTAGGTAACAGTATTAATTCCGTTTTGATCACTTTCCTCATTGCTCCTGTGTTCATTATAGAGGTTAAGTCGTCCACTGTGGTGCATCAAATGCTCTGTACCACTCGCAAGAGTTGTCATTTCCCTCTGGCATCAGTGGCACCACTGATATGCTGTTGGGTGACTCAATGTACAATAAGTCACTTGTTAGTCATTACAACAGCTCTAGAACATCTCACAAACTTAGCAGTTTCCAATATTCTACCACTCTTTCCCCATTATGCTATTACCTTGCCCATTTGGGCATCAGTCAAAACACATCCTTTGTTCATGATGATCATTCTGCACTCTGAGTGTTAGTTCTACAACTGACTGGTGTGCTCACTTATTTATACAGTATATGCAGAAAACATTTTTTTGGTGTGTGATTTGAGAGTAGTGAGTGGAAAATCACAGCGATTTGCTTATCACTAGAACTAAAATTGTATGACATGATGGCTTAGCGGTTAGCACATTCGCCTCTCAACACTGAGGTCTTGGGTTCAAGTCCCCAACTAGGTGGTCTTTCCATGTTCTCCCTGTGTCTGTGTGGGTTTTCTCCAAGGATACCACTCCTCCCACAGTAAAAAAAACAACAACATGGTGATCAGGTGAATTGGATAGTCTAAAATGACCCTGGTGTGTGTGAATGAATGTGTATGAATGTATGTGTATGTCCAGATATGGTTGGCACTCTGTCCTGGGTGATCCCCTTAGTGCTCAACGCACCCCTCCAGGTGGATGGTCGCTTCTGGTTGAGAGTACACTGTGCACAATTGTCTGCGGCTTCTCACAGATGTGTGCAGTTGAGTCTGTAAATGAACTGAATTAACTACAAAGCGTCCTTGGGTTTGAGAAAGGGGCTATATTCATTCATTCATAAAATGACCAGCTGAGCTCTGAGTTAGCTAAAACAGTAGGTAATTCAGCCTGTCATTTTCTCAGGGGATAATAATAAAATCACCATGGACCTTCTGTGAAATACAAAATTACCCCAGAACCCCATGTAAATTTAATTCAATTCAAATAGGGCTTAGGTTTACTCAGAAGTACAAGAAAAATAATGTCCAGTATCCAAAAAAATGTCCAAAATAGAAACTATACAGGAAAGAAACATGTACATAAAGATGTCATTTTGGATTACAGCAGGCCCATTTATCATGAAATGCTAAATCACAGGTTTTCTAAACAAATAGTGATCATAGTCAGAAAAAATACAATGTATGATATATATTTGGGCCCAAAAACCACACACTGGTACCAAAATAATTTTTCAGTGCTTGAGAGTATGCAACTGGCCAGCACCTTTTAGCAGCTCAAAAGCTCTACTGGTGGGAGGTGTATACAGCCATTTTTGTAGTCATATTTCATAAATGTCATTATTCTAAATGTTGTCTTCCCTGCTACTGCTTTTATGCATTCAGATATCCTTCAGGAGTAATTGAATATGTGTGTGTGTGTGTGTGAGAGAGTGAGAGAGTATGATGCTGTGTATTTTTAGTGTCTTCCAGACTGTGCAGAGGAGGTGAGGAGACTGTTGGATATCAGCCCAGAACCCCAGCTCCAGAGTGTCTGTGTGTGTGTGTGTGTGTGTGTGTGTGTGTGTGTGTGTGTTTTCATGTGTGAGAACTCTGTGTATGCGCGCGCGTGTGTGTGTATGTGTGTGTGTGTGTGTGTGTGTGTGCTAGAGCTGTGTAGGAAATGTCTGTGTAGAAGTACTGTTAGCAGAAAATAATTTGTAATACTAAGGAAAGCGTACTGACCTTGAGCCTAGTGTTTACAAGGTTTTTCAATTAAAACATAATTGTGAACAGTTAAAAAAAAATAAGGTTCTGTAATCATTGGTGTTTACTACATAATACACACTATACTGGGGTATACTGTATACTACAACTACTCCCTGTAGTAGTGTGCAGTATATCATCAAGTTTGACATTTACCTCGTGCTGTACTACACATGATCAGATATCGACTGGAACTCTGGTAAATCTATCAGAGGGAACATTCTGCTATTTTTATGAGTTTAAACAGTGAGCATGTCTCTCCTTTCCTCTGTTAGATGACACATCAATACACAAAGGTGGAGAAGGCCTGCATAGTTCCATAGTAGCATTCACTTTCATATATAATATTTAATATACAATAAATCATGTATAATATTAATCATTAATACACATTAATATTAAACATACATCAAGTATTGTACTATCACAGCATGTCAGGAAATAACAATTATTATCCATACCACTAAGAAAGTTCTTCTAAGTTGTACAGAATGTGTCAAACTTTTGGACACACATGATGGACATTCAGATGGAAATATTTAGTAAACAAAAAAGTGTTACACTAACCAGAATATGTTTTATATTTTAGGTTATTTAAAGTAGGCACCTCTTGCTTAAATGACAGCTTTATTGGCATTTTCTCAGTCAGCTTTATGAGGTAGTCACCTGGAATGGTTTTCAGTTAACAGCTGTGCCTTGTCAAGAGTTCATTACTTGCATTTCTTGCCCCCTTAATGTGTTTGAGACATCAGTTGTGTGTCTACCTTGAAGAATCTAAAATCTAAAACATATTTTGGTTTGTTTGACACTTTAAAGTTTACTACATGATCCCTTATGTGCTCCTTCATAGTCTGGATGACTTCACTATTAATGTTTAATATAGGGGAAAAAAAGAAAAACATTGAATGAGAAGGTATGTCCAAACCTTTGACTGGTGCTGTATATTCAGTGGAAGAAAAGCAGACTTATAGTCTTTATACTTATTTATCAGGCAGAATACTTGCTGCATACCAGCTCTTTGCAGAAATGCCAACTTGTCAAGACAATACAGTATTTGTATCTGATATTTTTGAAGTGATAAGCAGGATTTCAATCCAAGTGCAGTGCAAATAAAATGTTTAAATTCTGTGTACTGTTAGATGCTCTCCTTTTACATTTATTCCTGAGAGGAGCATATCAGATTTGAACAGGAAATGTGTTCTACAAACCGGATTCCAAAAAAGTTGGGACACTAAACAAATTGTGAATAAAAACTGAATACAATGATGTGGAGGTCCCAACATCTAATATTTTTTTCAGAATAGAACACAAATCATAGATCAAAAGTTTAAACTGAGAGAATGTATCATTTTAAGGGAAAAATATGTTGTTGCAAAATTCAGGGTGTCAACAAATCCCAAAAAAGTTGGGACAAGGCCATTTTTACCACTGTGTGGCATCCCCCCTTCTTCTTACAACACTCAACAGACGTC
>BRDA01000153.1:6766-20972 GCA_036984385.1 Crenuchus spilurus | reverse complement strand
ATATTAGATGTTGGCACCTCCACATCATTGCATTCAGTTTTTATTCACAATTTGTTTAGTGTCCCAACTTTTTTGGAATCCGGTTTGTAGAATTGCAGGCTGTTAGCCCCACCACTGCAATTCACACCTCAGCTACCTTGAAACCACACCTGAATCTACTAACAAACAAGCTTTGGACTACCACGCCAGACAAGAGTTTCAACAGGATCTAGTTTTAAGAGTATCTTCCAAACCAGCAAAACTTACAAGCAGATTCAGTAATTAATTCAAGTAGGGAAAGCAATCACACTTTGTCCCTCTTCTGCAGTAATATTAAAGAAGAAAAAGCTCTCTGGCTTGCAATGATGAGATTTGCTGAGTCATAATTGAATTTGTATTTCATACCATGAAGCCAAAAGCTGTTGAATCATAGCAGCTGTGTGATATATTAAAGACCAGCAATGCTGTAGACATAATGTATATTATGAGAGTAGTCTACTTTGCAGTCATTATGTTTATGTATGCCAGTTTCGTAAGAGAGGGAGAGGCATTTCACAAACCATATATGTACTTGTAGGGATGCAAAATGCACACATAATGGAAAAAATTAGGTTTTGAATTACAGGATTATGTACTTTAAAAATCAGATTTCAGTTCAATACCAGACAGTTCTGTGTTAGTTCAGTACATTTTCAATGTGAAATATACAGAGTGCTCAAAAACATCCTATGAGATTTCATTTCTATTAATTAATGCAGTTAACATTGTAAAACTTGAAACTATAGAATGGGAAAGGGAAGCTTTGGCTTTGTGAGTGGGCAATCCAACTTGTCGGAGGGTTCTACTTGAAACTTCTTACTGGTAAAACAGGACAGCCAATTTCCCAGTTCATGGAACACAGTAGGCAAACGTTAATGCTCTTTATATGCTTGAAACAAGCTAACTACTTCCTAGATTGATATGCTAACCACTTATCTAAATCTGTAGTAATAAAGTCTTAGCGTATTAGCTTATGGACAGTATAATACACCAGGGTCTGGTCTGTGTCGATATAAACTGTGCTAAGCTAGCCACTTGTTAGCAACAAACTAAGATGCTAACAAGCTGTATTCAGTTATCCTGTCTAAATTGTTTTGAAGTACAGAGGTTTTAGAACAGTTTAGAAAGTTTTAGAACATTTTTGGTGTGCACCTACTTGGTCCAGGGGTTCATCCTACAGCAAGATTAATGACCCAAAAAATAAGTCCAAGCTCTGCCAGAACTACCTCAGGAAAAAAGAACAAGATGGTCAGCTTGAAAACATGGAGTGGAGCACAGTCTCCCGACTTAAACCCCATCCAGCTGATTTGGGATGACGTGACAAGCAAAGCAAACCCACAAGTGCTAACATTTATGTGAACTTCTGCAGCAGATTTGTGAAGAACTGTCTGAAGAATATTTGATGTCTATTGTATAAAGAATGCCATGAGTGTGTTCAGCTGTTACATCTGCCAAAGGTGCGACTTTGATGAGTTTAGAATACATTTTAGTCTATAAAGAGACTGAACCAGACACTACTCACCCGATTACAGATGGTACAAAATGCTGCTGCTCGACTTTTAGTTGGTGCCAAAAAATGTGAACACATTACACCAATTTTAGCCTCACTTCACTGGCTTTCAGTTCATTTTAGGATTGATTTTAAAATTCTTTTATTTGTTTTTAAACTTTGTCTTCATGGCCTTGCCCCACCATATCTGTCGAACCTTCTCCACCTATACGTCCCTGCACGCTCCCTTAGGTCAGCTGATCTGTCACTGTTGATTATCCCAAAGACAAAGAGGAATATGAGAGGTGACCGTGCCTTTTAAGTCGCTGCCCCAAAACTGTGGAATGATCTCCCTCTGCAATGTTTATTGTTTTAATTGTGATTTTAGTTTTTATATATGTGTTTTAAACTTGTTTTCTCTTATTTGTGTACAGCACTTTGGCCAATGGCATTGATTTTAAAGTGCTTTATAAATAAAGTTGAGTTCAGTATAAATTCTATAGATTCCATGAGTTCTTATTTAACTGCTTTCATTTCAGAGTACAATGGACATTAAACTGAATAACTTTCAATAAAAAATGCAAAAATGTGGGAGTTCTAAAACTGGTAGTGTATATTGTAATATTAACAGATAAGAGTGATTTTTGCTTCAGTAGTAGTAGAGGACAGCTGACCAAAGTCCTTATAGGCAAGTTTGTTCACTCTGAGACCATCTTGGCAACAAGGTTGGGCACCTATTTACACTCATACAAGACCAGACTTCTCCTTTTTTGAATGGAGAGAGACCAAAATACTCCACACCAGAGGTCAAATGAAATTTCAAATGAAATTTGAAATCATTGCATGAATCATTCTCTGCAAACAGATGCCAAGTCTATGAGCTGTCCCATTCATATTCCAACAAATGACCACTCTCTTCCTTCATGTCTCAGAGTCAACTGTAAAAAAAAATTTTCTTTGACTTTTAGTTACCGGAAAGTTTTTTTTGCCACAAACTCTGAAGGTCAAATTCAGGGTTGACTTCTGCATTGTTTGTGCTGTTTCAAACATTGCACAAAATTAGATTTTAAAACGTTGAACCTTTTATAATCTGGGGACAAGCATCACTAGACTAGCTGTGCTTTTTAGTTCAAATGCTTTTATTTTCATGACCGTATCACCACTCTGATATCCATTATCTATAATGTACCCATGGGATGGATTTGATTAACAAAGTCTGGCAAAATTACATTTTAAGAGTTAACCCATGCCCTGACAGGAGTTTGCCATGCTTGCAAATTTCTCCGGTTTAAATTGAGGTTTGTTGAGCTTGTGTTGTATTAGAAACTTCAGGTTATTGACAAAACCGTTCTCTTATGTATGTTTAATATGGTTTATGTATAACTTCATGTACACACGTTGCAATAGCAAACAAATGTGTTCATACATTATCTGCTGTTATAGAACATTGATTTTATATTGTATACATCCATTGTGGTTCTGGCTGTGCTCATTCTCTTCAACTGTTCCAACCTAACTGTTCTCTCACGTGAACTGATTCTTCTTCTCATAATGTTTCCAAAATAGGATATCTTCACTTTGGTTATCTGGGCTTCTAGTAAAAGGTGAGGTTTGATTTGGTCAACTTATGAGTTTAAATTGTTCAGTGACTGATCTTGTAACTAAATTTGCTCGTATATCAAATTTAATTTTCCCATTAAAATGAATTGAAATGCTATTAATCCATTACAGCCCCCCAAAACCACACCATTTATTGATGTGTTTTTACATAAGAACAGTTTACTGTTTCACTTAAATAACAAATAATGTATAAAAATAATAATACATAATAAAAGAGAAAGTAAAGAAATAAACTGGTTTTATTAAATATATTTACATTGAAGATTAGATGAAGATGCTGGCTATGTGGAGGAGTTTTGCAGAGGAGTTTGTGGGAGTTTTTTTTCATGCTATATTGCTTAACTTACTACACACTGAATGCTACAATTTACTGTTAAATTTAACTTACACACTATGCTACACTTTATTATATTATTAATTGCTGCTTTTTTCACTTTACTTAATCTTCTTTACTGACTTTTGCCTTTTTCGCTACACTTTCCTTGCTTTCACTTTCAGTGCATGTTAATAAAATCCTGTCTAAGAAGGTTTATTTCTTCCTTCCTTTCAAAATGTTTAAAAATGAGTGAGTAAAGTGTGTTTAAACAGCTCCAAAGCACAACCTCACTTATGCTCACTAGTTACTTTTAGTGGCAGGTTATATAAGCCTGCTCATTTGAAACTCAGACCTTAGCTCACTTTATAAACCAACAAATCTACTGAGTGATGGCTCGTATCTTGGAAAATTCATAAGCTGGTTCACTTGTAAGTGAAGTTTCCACTGGGGGCTAAGGCGCTGACACTATGACCAGAGGATCGCGATCATAGTGTCAGAGAATCCGGGTCATGCTGTTTGCCAACAACAGCCGGGGCCCAAAAGAGCAAAAATTGTCCATGCTCTTTCTGGCCGGGTAGATGGCGCTCTCACTCTCTCTATCATTCACACATTACAGTGTCTGCTGGCTCAGGCGTCTACTGATTGGTCCATTCGAAACTAGAGACCCTGCACTTTCCTCTGAGCGCGTTTGGTTTCCCTGGGATGGTGTATCAAGCTGTAGTTCGAAAAGAGGTGGTAGCTGTATCACATGCAACGGAGGAGGCATGTGCATGTCTTCACCCTCCTATAGTCAGGGACAATGCAAAGTGATGGGGAGAGCCCCCTAGCGGATGAGATTGGTTAATTGGCGACTACCACATTGGGAAGGGGAGAAATTCTCAAAAAGTCTTCTATAACACCAAAGTACAAAGCCATCAATATTCTTCCTGTACTGCTTTTTTATTGTCTAGATTTCACATACATCAAGAACCACAGAGATGTTATGTTGTAAATTCATGTTGTCATTCTCTTTGTGGCCTTTCTGAGAATTTCAAAAGTCAAAACATTGGAGTAGATATTTGTCAGACATAAAAGCTTATCTCTCTCATGATTTCCCTTGTGCTTACATCCATGTCACCGGTGTAGAGATACTGACCTCCACTGAGGTTGAGTTTGAGCAGGGATGTGGAGCCCTGGCTGGATTGAACTAGATTCAGATGCACTGATGTGGAAGAGTGTGACAAACAATACTGCACAGATAGAAATAAATGTTTTTTTCATAGCCTCCTGTATAGGGTTGCAAAATATATTATTTATTTAACCTTACTGTAACCTTTGGCTTTGGTTTGCCATATTCAGTGTTTTTTTACAGTGTGTTCTATGCATCCTAATCTCATCTCCAGTCTCTGGGTGTTTTCATGAATGAAGGTATTCATATAATGCAAGAAGAGTCAGTTATTATCAAAAGGTCTTTAACCATGTCACATTTTTCATTCATCATTGTGTTTTTAATATTGTAAGATACTACTATCATGGTACTATCAATCATCAGTCAGAAAATAAGGCAGGTCTCAACTTAACTCTTTAGAAAAATATTTTTATTCCTTCAGTTACATAAAATAATTGGGGCCCTACAAAATTCATGGCTGTATTTTATCATGATGTTTGTCATGAAACGCTGTGGAAATTCTAAAGCAGTTTGTATCTTATTTACAGGTTCTGTAAACAGTATGTTGGCATTATTTGACATTTTTGACACACTTAGCAATGTGAGGTGATTTTTTTGTGGGGGATGCCCAAGTTGTGTTCTCACATAAGAAAAAAATCCAAGAGAAGAAGATTTTTTTGTAAAATAATGGATTTTAAGAAGACATTTCTTTGATGAATGAGACCCATTGTTTGCATTATTCAGCTCTGTTGTGTGAAGAAACTGTAAAAGCTGCCTTTGGTTTTTAGAAGCCTCTAATTGTACATGAATGAGAGAGATGGAGATAGAAAAATGGTACTGCATGGACACGAGAGTTGGATAAGTCCTGGATGAGCTGTGGATGGAGGAGAAAAGAGGAAACCCTAAGTGTGAGAGAGGTTGAAAAACACACAGAGAGAAGCAGTGAACGTATTTAAGTAGGTCACAGATTATTAATAGAGATCCAGTGGCGTGGAGAGAAAGAAAGAGAGGAAAGCAAGCGAAAGAGGGAGGGATGAGTGTGGAAGAGTAAGATGGGATGGGTGGGGGGATGGGAGGATACTGATGGAGGCAGATGGACACAGATGATACTGCAGATATGTGATGTATGAATATGTAGTGTTTTGTGTGTGTATGTGTGCTTTTACTTGACAGCGAGAAGCTGAGAATGTGCGCCGTAATTACATGTCTCCTTTTGCTCCTTCTGATTGGATGAGAGAATTCCGCAGCAGCAAATTAAATGCTAGAGAGGGTCCCTAATTTACATAATGCTGAATTCCATGGGAGCATTCTGTTGCCTTACTATACTGTGGCCTACATTTCACATCCATTACATATCATACACAGCAGCACTGTGGGCATCTGTGGGCATTAATGGGAGGCATTAAAGCTGATGATGATCTAGGACAATCTGATGATGTTTTCTTGATTAATTACATTGACTAGGGATATGGATGATTTTCAAGAATCTGCATGAGTTAATGAACTGATATTAGGACCCAAAATACTGTAGTTTGGCCAAAGTTAAACTAGTTCTGAAGATTTTTACATAACACCACCAGTGTTAAGTGGCTAACAAATCACTAGCTCATTTAGTATATATGTTAGTATTCCAACATAGCCAATGGAAGCCATTAGTTTTGGTGTTGAATGACTAATGGAGGTTTGAGCAAAACCAGTTGGTCATGTTCTACACTGAGTATTTTCTCCTCAGTGAATGATTTGTCAAAGATATACGCTGAACATTAAAACCACTAACAGTTTAAGGGAATAACATTGATTATATCATTATAATTCATATCAAAAGATGGTAATTACAGGGCCACATCTAAAATTAGAATATTGTGAAAAAGTTAATTGTTGTTCATAATTTAATTTTAAAAGGTAAAGTGTTATATTTTATGTTCAATACATGGAAAATTACATTTTAAGTCTTTTTTGTTTGTTTGCTTTACTGTTGATCATTATGACATATAGCTCATGCCAGTATCTCAAATTATCACAATATTTTTATATTCAAATGACTGGACATGCACAAACAGGCAGCAAGTGAACAGTCAATTCATGAAGATGTGAAAAATGGTCAAGCATAAGGATCTAAGCGAGTGGCTAAATTGCTGGATAAAACAGCAGATCTTGTGAGGTGTTCCTGGAATACAAGTGGTTAGTAATTACCAAACGTGGCCCAAGAAAGGATCACTGAGAACCTGTGACAGGTTCGTGGGCGACTAAGGCTACGTTCACTTTACAAATGGCTCAAATCGGATTTGTTGCTCAGATCAGATTTAACTATCTTGACGGCTCACATTCACAAATGTAAGTGAGCTGTATCTGTCTGTAATGTGAACGAATCTGCCCCTGAAATGGCTCGCCTGCGGACAATGATACGTGTAAACACGTCTTCTTCGTCCCCAACAACAAAAATCGTCGTTTGTGCAGGGTTGCCAGGTTTGTAAAAATACAGAGTCCGGTAAAACTTCAGAGTTGGCGGTTTCTAGAGTTTTTGTTGTAAATTAAAGATGAAATTGAATGAGTTTTAAAGCTCATTGAAATGTATATGTCACTTCAGAATTTGGGCTAGTTTCCGTTTGTTTAGTGCGACCTTCTGTTTCAAAGTAAGTAGGGTATTAGGGGATCTGGCAACCCTGTATTTATGAGACGACTGATTGTAGTGAAATACACGTGTTTAGTAGCTGATGTGTGATGGCGTTTTGCTCAGGAGGGCAATAAACAGGTGGTGGACTGTACATGATCAGGTGAAGAAGGTGAATAAGGCCCAGTCACATGTAGCCGGGTATTTCTAAAAATGAATATCTCCCCTACATCGTTTTCAAAAATAATATACACACGAGATCGTTTTAAGAAACGTTTTCATCCACATGAATCCGCATAAATACGCCATAGAGTGTTGTCATAAAGACGCCAAGCGCATAGATGGCAGTGTAACACAAAGCTAACGCCATTGTCAGCCAATCAGAATCCTTCAAAACAAAACAGTAAGTAATAAAAAACTTCTCCTTTGCTCCTCCACGTATTGGAGAAGCTGAACTTGTAAAAACAAACACGCAGAGTGTTTGAATTAACATAAAAATGAAAAATTCTTTGCTGGCGTTCATCCTTCCACAGCAAGGCAGTCAATTACAGTGGTCGCACATATGACATCACAGCATCATTTGTCGCAGATTGTGATGTTCTGGACTCTAAAACGCCGTTTTCATACGTACACACGCGAACGCAAAAACAGAGTTTTCCAAACTCTCCACTTTGGCCGGAGTTTTCAGAATCATTCGTTTTTGGTGGTGTAAAACTGCGTTTGCATGTGGACGAAAGGCCCAAACGCATAAAAATATATGTGTTTATTGAAATATCTGGCTACGTGTGGACAAGGCCTAAATGTCAACTGGGTGATTTTGCTGTTTCTACAGCGACATGAGTATACGAGAGAACTCAACACTGGCTCACCCACTACGCGCAGGCGTACAAGCGAAAAGACACATGAAATCTGGTCTGACCTTCAAGTCGCATGTCCACGGATCGGATACGTAACTGATCTAGGACCACATATGAAAGTGACTCAGATCGGATTTGACATGTCCACACAACCCTGAAAAGATCAGATCTGAGCCACATTGTGAACATAGCCTGAGTCTCACTGATAAGCATTGGGAGTGAAAGCTAGTCTGTCTACTTTGATCAGAAGAACTGCTGTAGCAAACATAGCTGAAAAATTCAGAAAATGGACACATTTGAAATTAACTTTCATTTATCTATAAAATAATCTTAAAGTGTTGTCTGATTAAATTAATAACAAAAAAGAATGTATTGGTAGTGTCCATATTGAATACTTTATCACAGTGGTGAAATGTGGGAGTTTCATGATTTGGGGCTGCTTGCTACATCTGTGCCTTGGATCAATTGCCATCATTGAGGGATAATGTTTATTTACATTGTGAGGTAACTTATCTTTGCACGATGGACTGAAAAGCTTGTAAAACTTTAAGCAGTACTCAAATTGGAGCAGTATGTTTGGCTTTGGGATCTTCAGGATGAGCAATTAAATTTTTTATCATTATCGTGATAAATGACATCACAGTGCCCTTCTTTAAGCATATTGGATATCATCAGTATTTTAAAATGGCTGTTTTCCTCAGAAAATGAATATTGTGGTGCATACTGCCTATTTTAAAAGTTGATTGAAGTATCATCATATTATGTTTTGTGAATATCTAATACTAATATCTTGATAAAAATAACAAAATTGTTGAATTTCATCCTTTCTTTCATTTGTTCTTTTCCAGACCCTGCTGGTTCTCTCCAGCCTTTCGGCCATCGCTCTCATCCTGTCTCTTCTCGTTGTCCTCTCCTTTCTTATCCACTACTGCTGCTGTCACCGAAGTGATGCGGGCAGGGATGGCGAAGAGGAGGAGGAAGATGATGATGCTAGCGGTGGCCATGGTTACAGTGGCAAAAAGGGGCGGGGCATCTGCTGTGTCACATGGGTATCTGTGGCTGCAGTGACACTTTGCTGGTAATGTATCTCATTATCATTTCTTTGCTGTTTTTTTCACTTACAGTTACTGTATAAAAGTGGACAAAAGTATGGACAAAATTCAGACTTCAGCATGACTCCTGCTACTGTTATTAGCTGTAGAACATACTTTAGTCAATTTGTACATACATTAGTAAGCTATACATTGGCAGACACTACATAAGCAAGCAAATCGCAAATTATTTACATCTATTCAAAAGCATACAGACACTCTTTCTAAAATAGTCCATTTCGCTGCTTTAAGGTCATCCATTACTGATACTATCTCCATAGCCTTGAGCAATAGAATGGTAAAATCTATACTGACCAATATGTAAAAAGAGGGGGATTTTCCAGCCTGGCAGACATACATAGTTTGTGAGGAGAGCACATAAACTTTACATTAACTACGTCAATACATTTTATTTTGTCTAACAATGCCCCTGAACACGGCACAGTCACAAGTGATGCACATCTGGCAGGGTCATATTTGCACATACACACCTCTGGGTTGTGTTGCCAGATACCAGAACACATATCACATATCACGTAACACACATAAGCTGAGAAACATCCTTTTGATTTGTATCACTGTGAAATTGTAAGAAATAACCAACTGTGAACACAGAGGGAGGAAGGTTTAAAAATAGGGAGACTCTGGAGTGTTGGCAGTCCACTGTCCCTTACTGTGCAGGCATAGGCAGTTTTATAACTAGGCAAAACGTATGTGAAGATATTAAATGACCAATTCCAAAATGCATATACAATTTTATTAGGTGCAGTTGGCTATAGTAGAGTTTTTATAGTAATTGGTCAGCTTTTATCATAATTCCACATTAAAACTAAAGATAATTTGAATTAATACATCTTACACCCCCCTCTTTCTAGTCCCGCCTCCAAAGCACCTGTTTGGTAGCACTGATTGAAAATCTGTCAGACTCTGTTCCTAACTCTGGTTGTTTTAATTAGTCACAGTGTAGCATTAGTTGGAGGCACTAGTTTGAGCCAGAGAGTCTGTTTTATTCACAGAATATCTGTTTCACGTACAACTGTCAGGACACAGTGACAGTTTACTAAGTTATTGGAGTAAAAATAAATAAAATTCTAAAACAACAGACACTTCAAATCCATCATAGTCCAGATCCACAAGCCCCATGCATGTTTTTTGTCTAGGGCCCAAATTTTCTAAATCCACATCCACCCCTGGGTGCAGAAAACTATTGCATTCACATGCACAAAGCACAATAACATGTGTTTCTCGCTTGTAACACAATATGAATAACTGTGTCAGCCATACACAAACATACAGGCAGACACACATCCACTCACCCCTCCTTCTTTGACTTAATCTGGGTCAAACAGAGAGAAATTGGGTTGTACCATTTCTGGCGGGTGAGGGGATTTGACTAACATCTGGCCTGAAGCTTTAATCTGAATATGTGAATATGGAAAAGATATGTAAGTACAGTAAGGGTGTTTTTTTTTTTTTTTTGGTTTTCCTCGGTGCAGTTACAGCATGAATTATTTCACAAAACCATTTCTGAGCTTTAGCCTTTACTCCTCTGCCCTGTGCTCTTTATCGGCTAATGTCAGAGTCATTCAATATGCACATGCTAACTAAATTAAACATAACCTTTCGCTGCCTTTTCCTCCGTCTCTCAGTTCAGTTCTGTAGCTAAGATAGCTTTATTCCAGACTAGACATACCACTAGTGTGGTGCTGCCAAATGCATAGTGAAACATCTAAGAGAATAGGCCTGTCTTTAAATGTTTCATATTATAGCCATTTTTCACAAGTTAACATAGTTACCTAATCTTAATGAAATGCTTGGTGCATTTTTGTAAAAAATACAGTATTCTTACAGTAGGAAGATTTCAGCCAATGAGGATTAAGTATTGTCACCATCTCCCCTTTTCCCCGATAGGTGCCTGAATGTAACTGCTGCACCATTTAAGGTGGAACAGGAAATAAGAATAAGAAGCTAACTTCAGCTTTGTGTAAAATTCACCACAAAACACAACAGAAATCCATGAAGTCTGTATTAATCCCTCTTTTAGGAAACATTAGGTTTTTATGTTCCTCAGTTGATCTGACTCAGTTTGAAAAAGCACTCAATCACAAAGTGGTAACAACACATGCACAGGCTTTGTTCTAGCTCTGCCTCACAACATCAAAATGGTGTAGCTGAGTGCTCAAGCCGTACTAGTCAGGTGGAGGGTGTTGTTAAGTCTAATCATTCTCTTTATTGCATAATAAAGGGAACAAATTCTAAATGGCTTGTCAAATTTCATGCTTTCAGACCTAGACCTAGTCACAAAACACTGATTTATTTTGCAATTTGTATGAAGGTAGGTATTCCAGATACATGAGTAAAAACACTGAAAAATGTGTTTTTGTAATATGTTGGAGATGCATCTCAGTCTAAAGCTGATTTAAACTTCGTAGGACTTCCAGCTACAAACATGAAGAGTGATCTAAACATCACAGAATCTTCACATTTGTTACAGACTGTTGTTGCTACTCTGTCACAGGTTGTCCTAGTGACAAATATTTACTATGATTGCTATGGTTACCATCCAGAATTCCTAGAACATTGATATAGAATAATGATTAAACTTTTTTTTTTTACAAATTCATAATTCATTACACAGGGTGTAAATAACATAAAAGTGTTTTGAAAGTGTTCCCTGATGATATTATTGTTAGCATTGAACTATCAATTTTGATAGTCTGGTGAAATGTTCTGTGGTAAAGAAAATTAAATGTATATGCATAACATTATGGTACTATTGAATATTCAGAAAAACATTTCATGGGGCTCCGAGTGGTTCAGCGGGCTAAGGCGCTGACACTATGACCAGAGGATAGCGAGTTTGAATCCCGGTCATGCTGTTTGCCATCAACAGCCGGGGCCCACAGAGAGCAAAAATTGGCCATGCTCTCTCTGGGCAGGTAGATGGCGCTCTCTCTCCCTATCACTCCCACAGTGCAATGTTGGCTGGATCAGGCATCTACTGATTGGGAATCTTGCGCTTTCTTCCAAGCGCATTGGCTCCCCAGTGACGGTGTATCAGCTGTAGTTCGAAAAGAGGCAGTGGCTGCAATACATGAAAACAGAGGAGGCTTGTGCTTGACTTCACCCTCTTAGAGTCAGGGACATTGCAGAAGTGATGGGGAGAGTCCTAATGAATGGGATGAGCTAACTGGCTACTACTACATTGGGAAGGGGATAAAATTGACAAAAAAGAAAGAAAGAAAAACATGTCATATTGACTATGACCTGCTTTTACCATCACAAAGTCTTTATTTGGTGGCAAATTTGAGCTTTTATTTAATTGTGATTAATTGTGATGAACAACTTAAAATAATGCAATTAATTGTGATTCAGTGTTTTAATATTTTAATAATTCTGCATTGAATTAACTTTGCAGTGTTAATATGTGAACATTTGGGATGCTCTTTTCTTTGTTATTTTCGGCATGAAATGTTTTCATGCCAATTTCAATTCCTCTCTCTCATTCTCCCTTATTCTGTTTTCTGTGTTTTGGCACTCTCACAGTGTTGCCATAGGCGTTGGTTTCTACGGCAACAGTGAGGCGAACGATGGGATGTATCAGTTGACCTCGTCTCTGCTCACTGCCAATTATACACTGGCTTCCATCGATCTGCTGGTGAGAGCACACACACATACACATAGCTTCCTAGTTACCTTTTTGTGGAAACCATCACTGCAAAAACTAACAGTGCCTCGAATATCTAATGGGGAACTCAAAGAACTTGCATTTCAGGAGTCTGAATAAACCTTTCATATAAATGAGCTACTGGAGGGACCATTAATCATAATACAATAATTAAACAATCCTGGTTCTACAGATCTACCATCCTGCAGAGTTGAACTCCAACCTGAATCTAACACCAGATTGAAGAAATGAAAGCTTTTGGGGTCATCTCAAAATCAGAGATGGAACTCTCCAGAAAGATAGGGCACCCATGGTCTAGAAGCTCCTGCTCTAACATGTAACTACATCACTGGGTTCTATCAGGCACCTTCAGAACATCTTGAGTTCTGCAGAGAAACACCCTTTGGAAAAAGGTTCCTGGAGGTTTTCTAAAGAGTTCAGCATTGTGGCAAGCTAAGGAACCACACAGGATGCTTTGAGTATCCAATAGATTTAGGGTCTTAGTTACATCAATTTATCTGAAATGAGTGAGCAGATGCATAGTGTGGTTTGTTTGTAGCTTACATGATGACTTTCTCTCAATGAAAGAGTATTTCATGGAAAATCATATTGATCTGGCCTACTTGCTTGGACTCTGGCAATTGCCAGTTGCAGCTATATTTAAGGGTCCAAACCCTAGTGCTGTTTGTTTTTAGGATTTTTTTGTTCTGCTTAATATGAAATGACACATACTCCTCAAGCCCAGGAGAAAAAGATGAATGTGATCAACCTAAAAGCTGGGTCTACAGTAACATCTCTTCTTTACCTGTCTATATACCCAACAGGTCTGGGACACTGTGGCTGTTCTGCAGCGGTCAGTCTCTGGTCCTCTGACCTCTCTGGAGGACGTGTTTGGAGGGAATAAACCAGCACTAGTGGCCACACGGTCCTGCAGGCGCCTGTCAGAGCGTGTGGTTTCCCTTATATCCTCCCTTTCCCTGGGCCGAGGGGTCAGTTCTGTAACTCCCGGAGTTTTAGGGGCTAATGGCAGTGACAGTATGGTGGGAATTCTGACCCCTGTTCCCCCATCTATAGCCCCCACCCTGACTCCCACATCAACAGTTAGCAGCATACCTGCACCGTTCTCACCAGGGTGGGCTGCCAACACACTCATGGTCAATGAGGACTACAGGTAAGGAAATGTGTGGTTGATTTATATACAGTATATATATACAAAGCGGATTCCAAAAAAGTTGGGACACTAAACAAATTGTGAATAAAAACTGTATGCAATGATGTGGAGATGGCAAATGTCAATCATAGATGACAGATCAAAAGTTTAATCTGAGTAAATGTAACATTTTAAAGGAGAAATATGTTGATTCAAAATTTCACAGTGTCAACAAATCCC
>BRDA01000151.1:9419-22259 GCA_036984385.1 Crenuchus spilurus | reverse complement strand
CCACCCACCTGGAGAGGGCAAGCTACCGTTTTCCGGTCGAGAACCATGGCCTCGGACTTAGAGGTGCTGATTCTCATTCCAGCTGCTTCACACTCTGCTGCAAACCGCCCCAGTGCATGCTGAAGGTCCCGGCTTGAAGATGCCAAAAGGACAACATCATCTGCAAATAGCAGAGATGAAATCCTATGGTCAGATCAGCAATTTCAGTTAAATATATCATATAGCAGACAAACACAGTGATATTTGAGAAGTGAAATTAAGTTTACAGGATTTACAGAAAGTGTGCAGTTATTTAACCAGAATTAGGCAGGTACATAAATTCGGACATAAAATGAATGCTGTGTTTGTAAACAATGGAGCCTGGAGACACAGGAACAGTACGTAACACATTTATTCACTGTGCATGAGGGCACCAACATACACATTCAACTGAAACATGATTTACATTCAATTAATGACAACAATGAAATAACACAGGGGAAATACAGTATATAGGGAGTGAAATCAGGACCTAAACGAACAAAAAGATGTGGACAATAAAGTGACACCACAAGGGTGTGTGAATGATGACAAACTAGACATGGCAAACAGCAAATCCGCGGATCAGGTGATCCATGGCTGGGGGTGTGACTGTTCTTTTTCTACCATGCATACCACCCTTTGTTATGTCCAAATAACTAAATTTTAGTATCATCAGTTCACACCATATTCCAAAATGAAGCTGGCTTGTCCAAATGTGCTTTACCATACCTCAAGTGACTTTGTGTTGTGTGCGCAGCCTCTCCTTGTGCAAAGTGTGCTGAATAGTTGAATGATGCACAGTGACACTTTCTGCAGCAAGATGATGTAGGTTTTTGTAGCTGGTCTGTGGGTGGACTATGACTGCTCTCACCATCCTTCGCCTCTGCGTATCTGAGATTTTTTCTTGGCCTGCCACTTCAGGCCTTAACTAGAACTGTGCCTGTGGTCTTCCATTTCCTCACTATGTTCCTCACAGTGAAAGCTCATAGATAGCTTTTTGTATCTTTCCCCTAAACCAATCTTTGTTTTCAGGTCATTTGAGGGTTGTTTTGAGGTTCCCTTTTTGCCACTCTTCAGAAAAGATGCAAAGAGGAGAAAAACTTGCAACTGGCCACCTTAAGCCTTTCTCATGATTGGATTCACCTGTGTATATAGGTCAAGGATCAATGATCTTACAAATACAATAAAACAAGGATGCCGAAATGTATGCATCTGCCTAATTTTGTTTAAATAATTATTGCACATTTTCTGTAAATCCTATAAACTTAATTTCACTTCTCAAATATCAATGTGTTTGTCTGCTATATGATATATTTAACTGAAATTGCTGATCTGAACAACTGATGATTTATAAAGGACAAGCATGAAAATTAACAGGAGTGGCCAAATTTTTTCATACCACTGTAAAATTAATCCCAAAAAGAACTAAATCCAAAAGCCCCTACATCTTTTGTGTTAATTATAAGCATGCATTATTATATTACAAATCATAAAACACATTGTATCAACATTATGGATTTATTTCCAGTAGTTTTAAGTCAGTAATATTTGGTCATCCAAATTTAGATGGAAAGTCCTAAACACTACAGTGGAGGTTAACTGGTTAATGTGTTAAACTCTTAAAAGACCATATGAGGATCAAAGGGTTAGTTTGCATTGTTCAGACTACAAATCTCACTCCTCTGTTGTAGAGCAACATATTTGAATGTAGGCTTATACATTTTGGTACATTGCTGACAAAATCTTATCTGCTTCTTGTGTAATTTTGAATTGGAGAAGGGAATACATGCTACCTTTCTTTTTTCAATTCAAAGTGACAGACTATAACTTTGGCTGAAATAGTATATACAGTGGCATGCAAAGGTTTGGGCAATATTACTCTGATGGTGAACAGTTAAGCAAGTGGAAGATTAAATGATCTCCAAAAGGCATAAAGTCACACACACTTTTCCACATTTTAAGCAACATCAGTGTGTTATTTTGGTTATGTACAGAAATGTAAAATATGAAAAAAGGAAAGGAGTTCCATGCAAAAGTATGGGAACTCTAGGACATTTGAGTGCTAACTTTGTCCGAAGTCTCAGATATTAATTTTATGTTAATATCTTATTTTTTAATTACATTTATAGATTGTTCAATCATCATTTGGAAAGACCAGGTGAAGCAAATTTCAAAGCTTTATAAATCGGTGGAGGAACAGTGGAGGTCGAGATAAGGTCTGGAACACCAAGAACATTTTCAGAGACTGCTGCTTATAGGATTAGATAAGCAAATCAGAACCCCTACTTGTCTGCAAAAGACCTTCAGACTCTGAAGTTGTGATACATTGTTCTATTGTTCATTGAAAACTGCACAAATATGGCCTTCATGGAAGAATCATCAGAAAAAAACCTCTCCTGCATCCTCACCATAAAATTCAACATCGTCAGAAGTGGCAAAGATATGTGAATCTCTAGGATTAGCAATTATTTTGAAGGTGAAGTTAACATCAGGTGTTTTCAATCAATGGGATGACAATCAGGTATAAGTGGGCACCTGGTTTTATTTGCTCACATGCTTGTGAAAGTCAAAAGTATGTGAATATTTATCTGCTGTGACCCCCCTTTGCAGCAATAACTGTACAGTTTCCGGTAACTGTTCTTTAAACAGTCTTTGGTAGAACGACATGTGTGTTTAGGGTCATTGTCTTGCTGCATGACCCAAATTCTCTTGAGATTCAGTTCATGGACAGATGTCCTGACATTTTCTTTAGAATTATCTGATATAATTCACAATTCATTGTTCCATCAATGATGACAAGCCATCCTGGCCCAGATGCAGCAAAACAGGGCCATACCTGATACTACCACCACCATGTTTCACAGATGAGATACGGTTCTTATGCTGGAATGCAGTGTTTTCCTTTCTCCAAACATAACACTTTTCATTTAAACCAAAAAGTTCTGTTTTGGTCTCATCTGTCCACAAAACATTCTTCTAATAGTCTTCTGGCTTGTCCATGTGATCTTTAGCAAACTGCAGATGAGCAGCAATGTTCTTTTTGGAGAGCAGTGACTTTCTCCTTACAACCCTGTCATGCACACCACTGTTGTTCAGTGTTCTCCTGATGGTAGACTCATGAACATTAACATTAGCCAATGTGAGAGAGGCCTTCAGCTGCTTAGAAATTACCCTGGGGACCTCGCTGACTATTTGTCAGACGACATGAAACAGGGATGCCAGACATTTGCAGATATAAGAAGTAGAATTTTACTAGAACCAATGTTCTATGTAAAATGTTGGCAATCCAAGAACATAAACCAAGACACCAAGGAAAGAGCACACAGTAGACAACAGGGCAAAGCTTAAATATGGTCAGGAAACAGGCCAGGGTCAAATACCAGAACAAGATATATACAGTATAGAACAAAACATACAGGACTAAACAAACAGAGCTAAAGCAAAGTAACAAAGCAAAAGCCAAAACAATGGAACAGGCTAACACAAGCTAAACAGACTAATAGGCAAGAATGAGCAGAAAGACTGACCAGATATCAGAGAAAGTTGCTGATTATGCAACATGAGTTGGCAAATACTTTGCAAGGACTTAACTGGGAAAGAGGCTTTTATAGGGAGGCTAATGAGACATGAAGTGGGGATCCCACACTTGGGATGGAATCACATGACTGCAGGGGTCCTTCAGGTAATGTTGGTATTGGAGTTTGGATGGTGTGCAGGTAGGGTGGCCAGATGTCCCGCTTTGTGTGGGACAGTCACGCATTTTCAATACTTTTCACACGTCCCGCAAATTGAGACGTTGTCCCGCATTGTTACTGATAGTCAGACTCCAGTTTTCAAAATGCGTTTTTTATAATCTGGCATTTCTCAAATGGCTGTGTGGGGAAAGCAGTGAGGGCTGTCATCAGGAGACGGGGCGGGCTGTTTGGTCATGTCAACCGCGGACGCAGGTTAAGGGCACCCACCAACACAAACCAATGCAAATCAGGTCAGAACAGTGCCGGTGTTGTGTCAAATTCTGACTCCCCGCCAGAATCCGACTCGCCTTCACGTGCACGGGCATCACACAGCGGTGTGGGCAGAACGAATCGCTCTCTGTGTTTCTGTTGTTTCTGTATTTAAATAAATACTATTATCATCATTTCTTTCACAGAAAACAACAGAACATCTCACAAAGCACTAGTTGTGTTATAGTTAACAAACAGAAGTCCTTATAAATCTGTATTATTAGAACGTTGTTAAAACAAAATACACAACCGAGATTCTGCTACAGCTCCTAACATCATCTCGTGTTGTTGGTCTAAATGCAGTGATTCACATCTTTTCAGAAGAAATGACACTGTACACTTAATACACTGTACATCTTAATGTTCTCTGGCCCAGAGCTGAGTTATAAAAACATCAGGTGTGCTTACAGAGTTGTGTGACACACACATTATATTGACAACCTGACCAGAGACACCTGCACTGCAAAAACAAGCTGATTAATCACAGCTCATATTTACACACAATGTTTAATCTTTGACTGGTAAAATGTCTTAGTCTATAGATTAAATGCTCAAATCCCTACTTTTATCAAATCAGCAGAGTTAAAGGTGCATATTTTTGTGTAATTAAATGGAAAATAAGTTGCTTCTTGCAGGTTTTTGACGTGGTGCTGGCAACATGTTCAAAGCAACATTTTTTGCTTAAGTGTCCTGTTTTTCTATGCTGTTCTAACGGGCTCCACACAGGATGTGTAAGTGGGGTGTTAACAAAATGTGAAAAAGTTCAAGGGGTGTGTAAACATTTGAGCATGACTGTATATACATGCACAAACACATTTTTATTTGCAGTCTGTTATGTGCCAAGTTATTTTAGACTACCTCGATGCATTGGTGTCCCACGTTGTCCCACACAAACATAGTCTTTGTCCCACATCCAGTGAATTGGAATCTGTTCACCCTATGTGTGAAAACACTACAAAGGAATTGACTGGAAATGGGTGATGGGAAGTGTTATTTGGAACACAGTGGAAAACAGTCTGGCAGAGAAGGGCAGAAGAGTGAATGTGTGTGTGAGAGAGAGAGTGAGTGAGAGAGAAAGAGAAAGTCAAAGCTGGCTGAGGAGTGGTGAGCATGTATGAAAGAGACTGGGCTCACAGGAATGATGGGCATGACACTATTACACGCCTTGCTCTTGGAGTGATCTTTGTTGGTTGACACTCCTGAGGAGGTAACAATGGTCTTGAATTTCCTCCATTTGTACACAATCTGTCTGACTGTGGATTGGTTGAGTCCAAACTCTTTAGAGATGGTTTTGTAACCTTTTCCAGCCTGATGAGTATCAACAACTCTTTTTCTGAGCCCCTCATAAATCTCCATTGTTCATGCTATAATACACTTCCACAAACATGTTGTGTAGAGCAGACTTTGATAGATTCATGTTCTTTAAATAAAACAGGGTGCCCACTCACACCTGATTGTCATCCCATTGACTGAAAACACCTGGCTCTAATTTTATCTTCAAATTAACTGCCAATCCTAGAGGTTCACATACTTCTGGATAACTTTCCTCAATAAATAAATGAGCAAGTATAATATTTGTGTCTCATTTGTTTAACTGGGTTCTCTTTTTTACTTTTAGGACTTGTGTGAACATCTGATGATGTTTTAGGTCATATTTATGCAGACATATAGAACATTCTAAATGGTTTTTAAGCATTACTGTAAGAGTTCACTTACTTTTTCTTGCAACTGAAGATTTTTTCAAGCTAATGTATGTTTATCATCTTAGGCGCCTTTAGAGTGTCTGTGCCTTCAGACCACTTGATTGCAGTCCGAGGACAGCCAATGGTCCTGGGCTGTGAGTTCACCCCTGATTCTGACCAGAACCTTTTTGGATTGGTTGTTACCTGGCAACGACAAGAAGATTCCAGAGTCATCCACAGTTTCTATTACCAGAAGGATCAACTGGAACGGCAAAGTGTGGAATACCGCAACCGCACAGCATTATTTGTGACGGAGCTGGGGAAAGGGAATGCTTCACTCAGGATAGAGACAGTAGGGCCTCAGGACGTGGGTCGCTACGTCTGTATGGTGAGCACACCTGCTGGTACAGAGAAGGCAGAGCTGCACCTGGACTATGGAGGTATTCAAGACTCTTTATTATGAACAATATATTTGGAATATGAGTCAGTGCTGTTTAAACATTCAGTTAATGCTGTTTTCCAATTTTTTCCACAAATGTTTATATATAAAAAGTGGTACTTAAAACACACTTATTAAAATCTGAAACTTATCTGCTAAGTCAGTAAAAAAGACCCCCATGCATTTAGAAACAACTGTGATGTATTTATTACCAAACAAGGTCAGTAACCAAACAGACACAATGTAGAGCACAAAGTACCTTAGCAGAGAATACGGGCAAGTGACTAAAGCAGAGAATAAGGAAATGAATACCATTAAACCCAAAGCTCAGAATCTAATATACTACTTAATGATACTTAATAATAATACTTTACTTTGCAAACTCTACCAGAGGGCCAGTGGCAGACTCAGGATGTTTGAAGGGCAGGGGCAAAAATATAAAGTACACATTTGGAGGGGCATTTCTCAATTAGAGGGGCACCTACCTGAGCACTTCATCATGTACACTTGTAGGAGAACCTTGTACAGCACTGCATCACATTGTCTCTACTGAAAAGGGCTCATTTTGGGACACTATCTCGTAGGGGTGCAATAGAGGACACTTAATGTGCCCTTTTCTATTGGAAAGGCAACCAAATAAGGGACGTCATTAAGATGTGTCAGTCTTTCTTGTCCTAGAGGTTACAACATCATGATTAATGACAAAAAACTCAATATTGTTTTCTCGTATGAAGGGCAGCTATCAAAACACTTATTCCTTTCTAGAGGACACTCATGTTTTTTCATGAGGTGCACAAGGGGGTGTAGTCGACTTTTTAGGTAGGTGTCTATCAGCATGGCACATTTTGACTTGGCAGTCTTTGCGCACTCTTCTTTGTAATAGCGCTGCAAATCTCAGATTTCTCTTTAGAAATCTCTTCAGGTCAATGCACAGATTTTCAGGTGGATTCAGGGCTCTGGCTGGGTAATTCTTCTGGTGAAGTTGTTCTTTTGTGGATGTGGAGGTCTGCTTTGGGTTGTTGTTGTGCTGAAAGGTGAAAGTCCTCTTCATCTTTAGTTTTTAGCAGAGGCCTGAAGGTTTTGCGGCAAAATTGACTGATATTTGGAACTGTTTATAATTCCCTCTACCTGTACTGAAGCCCCAGAAAAACAGTCCCAAAGCATAAAGCTGCCTCCACCATGCTTCACTGTGGGTCTGGTGTTCTTTTGGTGATGCAGTATTGGCTTTGTGCCAAACATACCTTTTGGAATTACAGCCAAAATGTTCAACCTTGGTCTCATCAGACAGTAACATGTTTTCTCACATAACTGTGGCTAAACATAGACAAGCTTGGATGTTTTTGTTTGTAAGAAAGTGCTTCAGTCTCATCACCGTACAGCTCACAGCCCAGACATTTGATAGAATATATGAGATTGTTGTCACATATTGTTGTACACAACCAGAAGTTCCTGCAGCTCTTTTAATATTGCTGTAGGTCGTTTGGCCTCATGGACCAGTTTTCTTTTTGTCTTTTCATCAGTTTTGGAGGGAAGTCCAGTTGTTGGTAAAGTCACTGTTGTGCTAAATTTTATCCACTTCTTGATGACTTCACTATATTGTATGGTATATCTAGGGGTGGATTTGGAAATTCTGGGGCCCCAAGCAATGTCATGTCTGGGGGCCCTGATCAAATGGATTATTTTTTATAGTTATGGTGCGGTACAGGTTTAAACATAAATTATTATTATTTCTGATTATTAATAAATATAAATTATTATACGTACATTTTAAACATTACTTAAACATTATTATTCATAATATTTTATAGGAATTACTAGTTACCAAATCTGTGTTAATCAACTTCACTCCAATATATTACCACCAATTGTACACTTATGTTTGGACTGTATAGTCAATAGACCTCATTTACATAAAATTATACCTAATTTTTTAGTAAAAATAAGCAGAAATTCTGAATTATTTTGACAATAGTTAAACTTAGAGGCATGTAAATGGTGGCTTATCACAGACTGGTAGGCACATGCACACAGACACAGATTCTAATGTTAATGTTAATGTATTTTAATATGAAACCTCTGATATTAAAATACGTCTGTCTGAAGCGAAACAGGCAGAACAAACGTACATGTTACAGTGTCAGGTAACCACAGGCTACGGGCCAAATCACAAAACACTGGTTTGCAAGTCCAGACTGTTTGATGGAGTGACTGCTTGGGTGGCCAATCACACATTAGCATGAAACAGCAGAGCCAATTGCTGAGCTTGTGGGTGGTCTAATGAGAAATAGGCTTCCGACTGAGTGGTCATTTTTTGCTGTGTCCTAGTGCTCGACCTAATTCTTTTTAATATAGCGTAACACTGTTTTTGGACAGAAAAATCTGCAGAGAACCAAAACTGTATTTTTGAAAAAGCCTCTGTCCCCCACCCGCACTCTCAAATTACACCCGTCGTGTACGGTATCTTTTTAGTGTGGAACAACAAAAACAAGCATTTTTTTTTTTGCCAACCACTTTTGGACAGCAATTGCAAGGTTTGCATGTTGGTCAAGTCCACCACTGAGTATATCTACATTTGAGGCATTTAGCAGACTCTTTTATCCAAAGCGACTTACAATTGAGGGTTAGGTGCCTTGCTCAAGGGCACTTCAGTCATGACCTTCAGGCAACCTTCAGATCACCAGACCAGATCCTTAACCACTAGGCCGCGGCTGCCATCAAATGTCTTATGAATGTTTTGTCCTCTTCTCCTGACTGATGTCTTTCATCAGTGAGATCACTTTGATGCTTTATAAGCTCTTTGTGGCTTTTGCTGTAAGTTGTGATTAAATATCAAGAAAATCTACTAGAACAGCTGAAATTTACATCAGAATCACTGTAAATGATGGCAGTTGTATATAGGGGCTATTATTTAACATGAGTTTGACGTGATTGGCTAATTCTGAACAAAAACAAATCCCCCAATTATAAGAGGGTGTTCACACTTACACAAGCACATTTTCATTCATTCATTCATTCATTCATTATCCCACCCGCTTAATCCTTATCAGGGTCGCGGTTAGTCCCCTACCCCTTCACTGGGCGCAGGGCAGGGCATTACACTATTCAACCAAGCCCAGGACAGGGCGCCAATCCATCACTGGGTGTACACATATGCGCAGATGCACACACACACACACACACTTACGGACAATTTTAGAGTACCCAATTCACCTGACCTCCATGTTTTTGGACTGTGGGAGGAAACCGGAGTCCCCGGAGGAAACCCACGCAGACACGGGGAGAACATGGAAACTCCGCTCAGATGTGGCCTTGAACCCAAGACCCCAGCGCTGAGAGGCAAACGTGCTAACCACTAAGCCACCGTGCCGCCCCACAAGCACATTTTAGTTGTGTTATTTATATTTTCCCTTCTAAATGAGTTCTGAAAGAATGAATCTTGGTCTGATTGTTCTATATGACAAAACCTGGCAGTTTAACAAGGGTGTGTCGTCTTTTTCTATCAGCTGTAATTGGCAAAAGGTGTTTTGATTAAGGGGATGAGATTGTAAGTGTTGTATTGCACAAATATGCACCGTTTTTTTTGTTTTACTCTGTGCTTATGTGCACATTGATTTATGCAGTACCCATGTTCCAATGACTGCAATAGTCATGTTGTGTACTGTATTTTTATAGTCTGCCACAGTAGGCCACACTATCAGGCATGTGTGTGGATTACACAGTGAGAGCATACAGAAGTCAGCCTTGATCAGTGTTTCAGTGGAGAAGGCCAGTGAAGATGTTGCTTTAAAGGAGTGCTGACAGTGCCACAAATCAGGGCACAGAAAGAAAGAGCCAAAGTAAAGGAAAAAAAGTTTAACAAAAAAAGTGAAATCAAAGTGTATCACAGGACTGGAACATCCTAAGTTTAGGACTGGAACCAAGCGCAGAGCAGGCAGAAGCTAATGAGTTTCAAAAACTTGAAAAACACAAAAACACTCCCTGAAACCAAAAGAGCCCAAACAGAAAGGACTCCAGAGGAAGTCAAAAATGGGTGTGAAAACAAATATTGACCCAAAAATTTCCCGGCAGCAGGCACAGTCAATTCAAACTGCCAGGAAGGTGTGCTCACATTCAAAGAACAAGACTAAAACATTCAATTCAAGGGCCCTCCCACCACTTGGTGCCCTGGTAACAGTCCCATTTCCCCCCACTACAGTGCCCCCTGCTTCTGACATCTGATTCAGCTAGAAAAAATCACATTGGAAGCACATTTATCATTCAAAGACCTAGTGCCAAATGACTGGAGAGAATGCTGATTACAGGGGAAGCAGCAAGCGCACGCTCTCTCGTCTTTGATGTGGACAATCTTGAATACTAGATATGCCCTGCCGGTCATTTCACACAAAGACTTTAAAGAGCTGTTTGTTAAATGTGAAATTACAGTTTAAACATGTCATGCTTCAAACATGCACTCATGAAAAGATTTCAAGAGTGGATAAAGTCACTGTGAATGTTAAATTTGGCAGTCAAGCCAGACATACTCTTGTGGCCAAGAGAAGTAAAACTGGACTGCATTCCAAGAAAGCCAAAAAAGAAGAGCAGTCAGGACACAGCTGAAAGCTTAAAAATTCTTTGTAATGGCAACATCAGTATTCCAAAGGGAAATTCAAACCTTTAAACATAAAAGCACAAAAGCTGGATGCTGTCTACACGTTATTATTATTTATTTTTTATAAATGTTGTTACCAATTTTCTATGTTTCCCAATGTGGTAGTCACCAATTAACCCAACCCATTAGTGGCTCTCTCCATCACTTTGCACTGTCCCTGACTCTAGGAGGGTGAAGACAAGCACAAGCCTCCTCCAATGCATGTGAAGCATGCACAGCCTGATACACCGTCACTGAGGAACCAATGCGCTTGGAGGAAGGCGCAGGTTCCCAGCTCTGAATGGACCAATCAGTAGACGCCTGAGCCAGTGGACATTGCAATGCGAAAGTGATAGAGAGAGTGAGAGCATCATCTACCCACCCAGAGAGAGCACTGCCAATTTTTGCTCTCTTGAGCCCTGGCTGTTCATGGCAAACAGCATGACTGGGATTCAAACTCGCCATCCTCTGGTCATAGTGTCAGCGTCTTAGCCTGCTGAGCCACTTGGGGCCCTGCTTTCTACACATTAGTTGTAGTTTTTGGGAGAACAAAAAGAAGAGCAAAACAGAAGTCTAACGTGAGGGTTATAACAGCATCAGTCTTTCTGTGTCACTCAGAGAGAGAAAGGCCTCACTTGTAAAATCCTGTTTTTGTGACACCTTGTACATGAGCCTTGAAATTAAAATCTGAGTCAAACATTTCCTCACCTCTTCACTCGAATTAATGTGTTTAGTTTGGGGATCAGTTTCTCTCTCTGAGACTTTGAACCTTTTATGTCTAAAATACAGTTAAAAATGTGCCCCAATCAGACGGGTGTCATCAGCGTAGCTGTGGGAGGATATGCCGTGCCTCCTAATGAAAATGAAAAGTGCTCATTGTTGTTTATAAATTTCATTTAAAAACATAAACTGTCATTTTCGAGCCTTTTATTTTTTTGACCAGTATGACTTATAACTCAGAAATCTCAAATTATTAGAATATTTCATTTGGAGTTTGAGTACATTTCTATTCAAACAGAAATAACAAAAAGACATGAAATATGTCACTTTATGTAAAATTAATACAAAGGGAAGAAGGAAGGCAGGAAGGAAGAACTCTACACAAAACTAGCCTTTTAAAAATGGTGCCCAAAACATTAAAAAAACTATGCCACTGTATAAGAGGGAGACATGTCACTGGTTAAAATATGAATGGGACAGCCTGTAACGATCAACATGGTGACTGTAGTACAGAAGTCACACCCGTCAGTAGAAAAACTATCAGGGTATTAGTAAAAATGGTGCGGTGGGTGGTTGGGGGAATTTGGGCACTAGGCATATCAGTCTTTTATTGATGCGTGTGCAGATTTTCATACATGTTGTCATATACAAAATGTGCAATCCATGGAAACAGCTGTAAATAAGAGAGGTATGCACCTGAATAATAGCCAGAACAGCCTAAACAATTGTATTTGTCTGATATTTGAACAAATAAGTTCCATTTTGTCAGATTATTCCAGTGATCCAAAAAGTGCATTTTAGATGTTAATGTCTCTTTTAGTTTCAGTTATATGTGTCTCTCCTCATTCAAAGAGATAGGAGGTCTTGTATGGCTGGAAATAACTGTCTGATGGCATTACCACACCAACCGCAAAGTGAGCAGACTATCGTATTCATTTTAATACTTTAACATTATCATATGCCTTTGCTAATATCAGCCATAAATAAACTTTTTAGAGTGTACGTTTCCAGAACACCACACAATGTTCTCATTTTTAATAATAATAATAATAATAATAATAATAATAATAATAATAATAATACATTTTATTTAAGGGCGCCTTTCTTAACACCCAAGGTCACCTTACATAGTTTACCCTAACAATCAGAATAAAATACATAATAAAAGTAAGTATAAACTTAAAAAACAGTGCAGATACAATCATAGATTAGAATAAAAATACATAATAAAAGTAAGTACAAATTAAAAAGAGAGTGCAGGTACAATCACAGCTCATAGACAACTTTAAACAAGTACAAACCGGATTCCAAAAAAGTTGGGACACTAAACAAATTGTGAATAAAAAC
>BRDA01000149.1:23865-45041 GCA_036984385.1 Crenuchus spilurus | reverse complement strand
GAGGCAATTAGCAAGACAACCCATATAAAGGAGTGGTTCTTCAGGTGGTGACCATAGACCTTTTCTCTGTTCTCATCCTTTCTGGCTGATGTTTTGGTCACTTTTGCATTCTGTCAGTTCTCTTACCATAGAGGTAGCATGAGGCGATGTCTACAACCCAGAGAAGTTGCTCAAGTAGTGCAGCTCATCCTGGAAGGCACATCAATGCAAGCTGTGGCAAGAAGGTTTGCTGTGTCTGTCAGCACAGTGTCCAGAGCATGGAGCAGATACCAGGAGACAGGCCAGTACACCAGGAGACATGGAGGGGGCCGTAGGAGGGCAACAACCCAGCAGCAGGACTGCTACCTCCTCTTTTGTGCAAGGAGGAACAGGAGGAGCAGAGCCAGAGCCCTGCAAAATGACCTCCAGCAGGCCCCTAATATCCATGTTTCTGCTCAAACTGTCAGAAACAGACTCCATGAGGGTGGTGTGAGATTTTGAGTATGATTCCAAATCCAGACATTCAAGGGATAATAATATTGATTTACATTATTCATTTTATGTTATTTTGTTCTTAACGCATTCCACTATGTAATAAATAAAGATTTTCAACTGGAATATTTTATTCATTGAGATCTATGATGTGTTATTTTAGTGTTCCCTTTATTTTATTTTTTTTTGAGCAGTGTATATCACTGTGCACTTCCAGCAGCTGGGAAATAATTAAAATAATTTCATCTTATTCTTTAAAATGTGTTATTTTCCTCAAATGGTGGATGCAAGAATATTCATTATATTTCTCCTCTAAATATCTTCAATATATGAATTTAATATATAATGTCCCTTTGATGTCAAATGCTGTACCCAGTCTTGGCTAGCAATGATTGAACCAATGGAAATGCTCCAAAAATTCTTGGAATTAAGCCCCTTTACTTACATTAACAGAAAAATGTTGCTTTCTCCTATGAAGTTACATTTTTTAGATAAACTGTAGATTGACAACAGTTGAAAGCAATGACACATTTAAGGTTCATGACATAACATGGCAATGTAAATAATACTGTGGCATTGCCATGGACTGTGTGAGGTGTTTAGCCAATCTCCTTGGAATGCTAGTTAGTCATCTATTGTGTTCACACTAAGAAAATTAAGCACAGATTTGTACTTAAGAGAGTACAAAGGTTGTCACTCGGACTGTACCTTATTGAGGTACAATAGAGTACCTTTCCATTTTTGTACCTATGGTTTTTTTACCAGTTAAGGTACTATTTACTATCCAAAGAGACTAAAACGTACCTTTGATGGTACAGTTTTGAAAAGTGTACCTTTGAGTACAAGACAGTACTTATATCATACCTCTGCTTTTTAGTGTGTTTATATCAGCTTTTTAAATTACTTTTTAAGTTTACTTTATAGTTGTAGTGAACATTCCTAGTTTGGCCTTTTATGTGTAAGAGTAAATCTACTGTCAGCTAATGTTGGGTAGTGTCTGCGTGTAGTGGTGTGTTGGACAGTCTCATACTGCTGTTTCATTGTGTTCTTGTAAGAGTATAGCAAACCCTAACTCATACCTTAATGTTTACCCTAACTCTTATACTAACCCTACACTTAGAAACATGTCTTCAACTTAAAATGTTTTGATATATAATACTTTTAAGAGCATTAAGCAGCAATGGCCATTATTCACTATAATAGTAAAGTTACAATAATAATAAAACAATATTTAAAGAGATGTGAAAATTCTACAAGCTAAAATTCTAAGGTAGTGAGATGACATGCAAGTCTGACCACAGATTGTGGCTTCCCAACAGTATAGCTGTGTCAGTGTTAAAGACTAACTGCTTCCATCACATCCTTTACTGTGTTGCGCTTTAAAGCATTTCTTCATGTGTATGTGAAAATAAATAATTTCACAAATCTGTCACCTCTGACTGCAAAGCTCTCTAATATCTATCTATCTATCCATCTATCTATCTATCTATCTATCTATCTATCTATCTATCTATCGAGAAGAAGACACTGGTGCACACACATCTCTGCAAATAAAATTGTGGCTATTAACACTAGTGAAAGAAAGAATTGAAGCAGCCTCTTGTTTAGGAGGATCTTGCCAGTCTCGACTAGAGCTCAAACACAGACAGATCCTGACAGTGCCTAGCCATGAGCCCTGAATACCCCTCAGTACTGACCACAACCAGAGAGAGAGAGAGAGAGAGAGAGAGAGAGAGAGAGAGAGAGAGAGAGAGAGAGAGAGAGAGAGAGAGAGAGAGAGAGAGAGAGAGAGAACAAGGCCAAGAAAGAATGAGAAACTTATATAAGAGACACAGTGACGTAAATATCTGTCCCATATAGCACTGAGGCCAGCCGTCACTACAGCACTGCACTTGTCAACATGTGTTAAACTCAATATCTCAATGGGTTTAATATGGCAATATTGCCTGGCTAGATGAGTAATATTTGATGTTGAAATTGATTTTGATCTTGATGAGACCATTAAGGTTTAAAGTGTGTGGAAGGTTTTGACAAATATCAAAAATGAAAAGCAAATGAAAGCAAAGATTTTCTGTTTCTTTATCTCAAAATAGCTTTTGAGTCATCATCCACCTTGAATATCTATTTATCTAATGCACTGAAACAGGCTTTGTCGTGTTGAAATACACTGATAGCAGTGGAACAATCACAGGCATGCTATGCTACTTTCTTGTCTTTTACACACTTTAGCATAAAACTGATCATCCCAATCTCAACCTCTCCTCATATTTAATTTGATTATTCTCTGAAGTAAGAGAGCTGGTCCAGAGCAGCCAGTTGTCCTCTGAAGGCAGTTTGAGAACCGTAGCTGAGTCAATGTCGCCTTTACATAACTGATGCGCTCATCCTGCAGCTCTAGCCAATGGGAGAGTGGCAGGAGAGAGCAGGGATGCTAGGAGATTTTGGCTGGAGGCCTGTGCTGAGTACTGCACATTCATTAATCCAACAGCACTACAGCTGAGGGGTAGTGGGTATACTGGTTAAACTGGTGTGGATGTAATATAATGGACATGGCCCCAATTCACCAGATATCATAAAAGCATAAAACCTAATGAGACACATCAATAGTGGTTCTGAGATATGATCTATCTTCAAGGCCTAGTTAAGCACCTATTGGTTTTAAAAAATATTTCAGGATTCACAATCATTATAACCTTCCTGGAAAAAAACGTCATGCTCCTGCAGAGAGTGTTGCACAAAGATGATCAGGCTATAAATACATGTAAGATGTGCAAAGAGGTTCATAGATTGAGAAGAGGTGGTACAGGGCAGTGAATGACTCATTTGATGTGTAAAAATTGGTCACAAAGCAGAATGAATGGGAAAGAGGAGTGATTGCATTTGGTGTATCAGAAGCCATAATGTGAGGGAAGTAGCTGAATTTGCAGGTGTATCAAAGCATACATTCATACGGGTTCACCAGCAGTGGCAAAAATCCCAGTCTACCAGAAATTCTTGTCAGAAATGTGGCCAAAAAATGAAACTGACATACAGTGACCCCTTTTATTGTGAATAAAAATCCCTTCATTTCCAGAGAGAGCAAAATTGGCCATGCTCTTTCAGGGCAGGTAAGCTGGCACTCTCTTCCCAGCACTGCTAAGTAATGTTGGCTGTCTCAGGTGTCTGCCAGGTGATCCATCAGAAATGGGGCTCCTGTGTTTTCCTCTGAGTAGGTTGGCTGCTGGCGGTGATATATCAGCAGCTGTTTGAAAAGAGTTGGTGCCTTGACTTCACATGCATCAGAGGAGGCCTACATTAGTCTGCACCCTCTTAGAGTCAGGGACAATACAAGTGATAGGGACAGTCCTAAAAAATAGGTGGGTCAATTGGCTACCAACCATTGTGCAGAAAATTGGGTAAAAAAATAAATAAATAAATAAGACAATTAAAAATAAGTAAATAAAAAAAATGTGTTCATTTCCTGACAAGAATTGCTTCTAGAAGTCAAAGCAGATCCTTTACAACCTATTCCTAAAAGAACACTCTGCAGGGTAATGGAATACATGATTATATGGAACAGAGTCCAAAAACATGGAGATCAGGTGAATTGGATACTCTAAAAATGTCCCTGGTGTGTGTATGAATGTATGTATGTATGTATGTTTGCCCAGATATGGTTGGCACTCTGTCCTGGGTGATCCCCCTAGTGCTCGATGCAGTCCTCCAGGTGGACGGTCGCTTCTGGTTGAGAGTACGCTGTGCGCAACTGGCTGCCACTTCTTGCCGGTGTGTGTGTATATGAAGTGTGTCAATTGTAAAGCATCCCTGAGTGTCTAGAAATGCGCTATATAAGTGTGATGTGTATGTATGTATGTATGTATGTTGTGTGCTGTTGGCCACAATTTTGAGAATTTCCTGTAGACTTAGAGTTTTGCCACAGCTGCTAGACCCATATGACTGCATGCTTTGATACACCTGCAAATTCAGTTACTTTATTCACACTATGGTCTTTAGCACACCCAAATGCAATCATTCCTTTTTGCCAATCATTAATATCTGCTTTGTGACTCATTTTCCACACATTGAACATGACACTTACTGCGCTGTACCACATCTTCTCAATCTGCAAAACCCATCACACACCTGTAGGTATTTATAGCCTGATCATCCTCATACAATGCCATCTACAAGAGCTTAAATTTACTACCAACTTAAACTCTGACCGTGACAAATCTTTGCCCAGGGAGCTTATGAACTGTTGAACTGTACAACAGCTGTAGAACTAGGTTAAGAATGGTAATATAGTACAAAAGCTTTTATGCTGGATATGGTGATTAAAACATCATTTTATCAGGAAAAGTGATTAGGCGTCATCTAGAGTAATAAAGCCCCCCAGCCTTGAGCTGTGGAGCAGTGAAACCATATTCTGTAGAACGGTGATGCTCCATTCAATACTTTTGGGATTTAAGTTAGAATTTATTAGATCTATTACTTAATTATGTAATTTTATATTTATACCAGTGCTGACTGTTGGTCATCATAGAGACAAAATTTGCAAAGTTTGTGGGAGGACATTTAGGCTCATCACATAGAGTGAAAGACAGAGATAATACCATGAATGGATATGACTTGTTGTTATTATATATTATGCTATTGTATGATTTTATTATATCAGGGCTTTTACTAATAAGCCAATGGTATTAATAACGTTGGTCTGGGATTGGTTTATATTGCATTTGATTAATAAAGCATGATATTGACATGAAATGGACTATGAAGCATAATCACCACATTTTTAAACACTAATCTGGATTTGTCTCATTTCATTTTTAATGGCGCTCATTATGACCAATAAACATGGGTACATTAAGCTGTTTTTTGACTGAGAGATGATCTCTTTATCTGAGCCCATATCCCTCTCTATATAATGTTCACTGAGGAGTAGCAAGCTGTCTTCTGCTCTACTGATTTACTGAATATGTGAGCAGACTGACTGACTCACTGTCTCCATATGCTGAGCATTCTTCTTCTGAGCATTCTTCTTTTGTTCACCTCTAAAAATAAGAAAGAAAAAAATCTGGAACAAGCACAAATGAACAGTGTGCCACCATCATTGTGCATTTTCATTACTGAATGAAAATATACTGTAGATCAAGCTTCTCTTTATCATACTTCTATTTAAATCCTGTAATTTTCATTTAGTTGGTGGAGTTTGTGATTTATTGCATATTTTTTAATATATTTGTGTTTAGTAGACTCAACATTGTAGGATGAAGCTTAGATCTATGAAGGAAAATCTGCTTTCCCCTTACATTTTTATAATAATGTGTACTGTATAAGCTAGACAAAGCATTCAGTTGTAATGGGACTAAAACATGGAATCCATATGTCTTGAGAAAGTGTATATACGCTGTAGCTCTGCGCACTAACATACCACCACCACATCAGTGTCACTATAGTGCTGACAAAAATCAACCAAACCTCTTTGTAGATGTAAATTAAGAGACAATAGCTCATCTATTGCTGCACAGTTTGTGTTGGTCCTCTAGTCCTTCATTGGTGGTTATGGGATGCTGTTGGCTGGATAGTTTTGGTTGGTGCACTATTTTTATATCAGTAGTATGTGTACCAAATGAGGTGGCCAGTGAGTGTATATCTCCATTGAATTTTAGTTAATTGATTTGCCTCCTGTGTTGATAGTCTGTTCATGGACTTTTGCTGTTTCCTCCTCTGTTTAGTGAACTCATGAACTCTCCTGCTTTCTAATTACATCATAATAATCTAATTCCATATCAGACATGATTAACATGATTTTAACATAATTTTACACTGTATTATGCTAAATGTTGTTCATTTTGCAATGATGTTTTCATTAATTTCCACAGGCCAGAATACTGCTGTGATGTAATCTTGTGTATTCCTCTACACACACACACAGTGGGGAAACCAGAACAGACCGGCCGACAGGACTGATCTCATCACAACAAGAAACACAAATAAATCTAGAAAAATAATAGAAAATACAAAATGAAATAATGGAGGAAATGCTAATCATTCTATCATCAAAAACACTTTTCATTTCTGTATATTCTGATGTTTCTATTTTTTAAATATTTATTTACTTATTTCCTTAATAGTAATATATTTATTTCTTGTTGCATTTCAAGATGTATTTATGTAAAACTACATCTATAAATAATCAGACCAAGCAAATGTGTTTCCATCACCTCAGGTACTCACACTAGCACACACACACACATGCACACTCATACAAACACTTTGTTCATGGGTGTGAGTGGGGGAGGGGATGCTTCCTCTGAGGATGTTTGTAAAGCTTGTGAGCATGTGTGTTTGTGTATGTTTTTACATGCCTCAGTTGGTGTGAATGAAAGCATGGTTGCATGGGTCAATGGTCAAGTGTGTCAACTCAGCAGGCATCACCACACATCAGAGCCAGGATTACAGAGTTCATATGTTAATGTGAAGTTAAAAATCAAACTGGGACATCCTTTGGATTAACCGAAAAAAAAAATGCTTTTTATGTAATGCAATATGTCATACAGTAGTACAGCCTGTGGTGTACATGGTGCATACACTTTATTATGCACACATACCTTGTATCTACACTCATTGTCTATTTCATCAGCTCCATTGACCATATATGTGTATTTTGTTCTTCTACAATTACAGACTGTAGTAAATCTGTATCTCTGCACACCCTCTTCTTCAATGATCAGGACCACTACAGAGAAGAAATTATGAGTGATGGATCATTATAAGCACTACAGTGACAACGACGTGGCGGTGGTGTGTTAGTGTGTTATGCTGGCATAAGCGTATCAGAGCTGCTGAAGATTTTAAACACTGTGTTAGCTCACTGTCCACTCAATTAGATATGTACTACCTTGTTGGTTCACTTGGTAGATGTAAAGTCAGAGTCCATAGCTCATCTGCTGCTGGACAGTTTATATTATCCTCTGGTCCTTCATTAGTGGTAACAAGACACTATTACCTGGATAATTTTGGTTGGTGCACTATTTTTGCACCAGCACTGAGAGTGAGGTGTTTAAAACACCAGCAGCTCTGCTGTGTCTGATCTACTTGTACCACTGTAATACACACCAACACACCACCACCACGTCAGTGTCACTGCAGTGCTGAAAATCCACCACCCAAATAATACCTGCTCTGTGGTGGTCCGGTCATGGTCCTGACCATTGAAGAAGAAAGTGAAAGGTGGTTAACAAAGTATACAGAGAGACAGATGGACAACAGTCTGTAATTGTAGAACTACAAAGTCAGTGCAGTTAAAATGGACAATGAGGTACAAGGTACGAAGAGGCCAGTGAGAATCATCAGAATCAGGTTTATTTTGCCAAGTAACTTTTCACACACAAGGAATTTGGTTCCAGTAGATGGTGTCTCTATGCAGTCATCAACATATAATTTAGAACAATATACAATATAGAATTTACAAACAATATACAACAACAACAAAAAAACAATTTACAGACAATACACAGGTGCAGGAGTGTTGTAGAAAATGGATTCATCATTGTTGTAAGCACAGCATATGTCAAATCTTTAACCTTTTATTGTGTACAATTTGGTAATGATTGGCAGAGGAAGGTGTGGAGGCAAATCTAGACTACAGGCCCTTGAGTGGTTGGAAAGCTAAGAACGCTGGTGTTTTCCAATGCAATGGTTCCCCCTGGTGGCGACACTATTAAAATTTATTTAATAATAATTTCAGGTTTGTTTCAGTTCACTACTACACTCTAATAATGACGGTTTGCAGTTGCATCAAGAATATTATAGACTTACTATTCAAAATCCTTCAGTTTTCATTAATGCAATAAAGACATATCCATTTATTAACATGGAATATATGTGAGCTCAAAAATGGTCCTTGATTTCCAACAGATGTAACTTTATTGGAATATTGTCACACATTGGCACAATGGCACATAGGCATATGACATTTTGGAGAGGTGTTCTACCCTAATGCCACCATGGGTTACTCAATTCACAATGTTGATATCAGCAAACCGCGCACCAACATAATGCCATACACACAGTCTGCCATCTGTCCTGTACAGTGAAAACTGGGATTCATCTGTGAGGAGAACACTTCACCAACGTGCCGTATGTCATTGAATGTGAGCATTTGGAAACTCAAGTTGGTTATGACAACGAACTGCAGTCAGGTTGAGACCCCGATGAGGACAATGAGCATGCAGATGAGCTTCCCTGAGATGGTTTCTGACAGTTTATGCTGAAATTATTTGGTTATGTAAACCGATTGTTGGTCTGCACTTGGGAGGCCAGTTGGATGTACTGCCAAATTCTCAGAAATGCTTTTGGACATAGCTTATGGTAGAGAAATGAACATTCAATTTTATTTAATTTTATTAATTTTATTGTGGCCAGCCTAAGGCACACCTGTGCAATAATTGTAATGTCTAATCAGCATCTTGATGTCACACCTGTGAGGTAAATGGATCATCTCGGCAAAGGAGAAGTGCTCACTAACAGATTAACAGACAAATTTGTGAACAATATTTGAGAGAAAATGGCTTTTGTGTACTTAAAAGTTCACCTTATGAAAAATGGGAGAAAAAACAAAAGTGTTGTGTTTATATTTTTGTTCAGTGTATATATAAACCTTTCCAATGTTTTTTTTTTCTCTCAGTCATGAATATGTTATGTCTTTGAACTGCAGTAAGGCATCTGGCCTATGCATCTGTACATCTGTTGATATTGCATTTTATCCCTATATGACTGCCACTTTTTATATGCATATATACATACTGCACATCTATTAATATGTCACTGTTCATTGCTGTTTACAATACTTTGCAAAACACTTTGTGCTTAATATTGTACATGACATGACATTTTAGGTGATTTGATAGATACATTAATGCACAACTACCTGCATAATATTAAGGCATCTCGCTAATTTATCACTGCACATCAGACCTTCACATTAGTTTGTTGTATTATATCTTTGCTTCTATGTATAGCAATAATTTAGACAATGAAACTGAAACACCTGTCATTTTAGTGTGGGAGGTTTCATGGCTAAATTGGACATTGGTCTGGTGGCCAATTTTCATTGCACCAGTAAGAGCAGACTGTGAAGGCTCAATTAGCAGGTAAGAGCACAAAATTGTTGGTGCACGTCTTGCTGGCACATCTGTGACCAAGACAGCAAGTCTTTGTGTCTAAATATTATTGAGCCACTTTGGGGTGTTTTGGAGGAGCGAATCAGGAAACGTTTTCCTCCACCAGCATCACATAGTGACCTGACCACTATCCTGCAAGAAGAATGGCTTAAAATCTCTCTGACCACTGTGCAGGACTTGTATATGTCATTCCCAAGACGAATTGTCGCTGTCGTTCATTGTCTAACCCCTGTATATGTGACTAATGAAGTGCTCCATCCATCCATCCATCCATCTAACTTAAAGGCACTAAAGGCTCTGTCACCAATATTGTGGACAGTTGACAAAATTTATTTAAAATGGTGCACACTATGTAAACACAAATTAACAAATATAAATTAGCTTAACAAACTGTGCTTCACACTTTGTGTTTATTGTGAGAAGAAAAGGCAGCACAAACTGTTACTCATGAAAAAACCTGTTAAGACTATATCATTTTTATTACATTAAAATACAAGCAAGATATCCTTATTAATCACAATGTTAATAATAATAATAATAATAATAATAATAATAATAATAATAATAATAATAATAATAATAATAATACTACATTAAAGTGAATAAACAACAAGGAAAAAATAAGGGATAATGGCATATTATCATGACATTTTCTATCTTCCATTAAGCCTAAATCTTTATGATTTCTAATCCTAGATTTAGCTTTTTTGCTTAGACGTTTGTCTAGACAGAATAAATAGGTCGAATTAAATGAAGAAAGACTTTAAAGCGTTGTATACAGTGAACGGAGCTATATTTGTGTATGTAATATTTTCCTGAAAGCAGCGCACACTGACGTGTATTAGAGATGTGAGAGATGACGTGTCGCTGAGGAGACTCTCTCTCTCTCTGCTGTGAGGTAGCGGGGCTCATAACACGCAAGCTCTGCCTATTTACTACACTGGGACCATAATCCGGCTGGGACACGGACACACAGCACCATGGCTAGTGAGTTTAGGATTTTCTATTATAGCTCGATCATATACTTTTTGTACTTTCATATATTTCAGTGCTAATATGCGAGAGTCAGTCATGTTTATATTTCTGAAAGGCCTCTTTTTGCTTTCCGCTAAATAACGTTATGAGCTGCCTGGCTAGCCGGTTAGGTAACATTATTTAAGGGCATCAGCTAGTAAATTAACCCACCTCACGATTTTACAGGGCAAAGTCTGTTCCTGCCGTCTTTAAAAACTGAATGACACGAAGATGACAGTTTTGTTAGGCAACGTTTACGTCCTGAGAAAGTATTTAGATTTATAATGGCCGCGACTGGCTAGCTAGCCAAGCTAACTAGTTATTAAACCGTTAACGTAACGTAGTCTCACCTTCTCCCACATACAATCTGTGCAGCAACTGTCATGAAAGCTAATGCAAGTTATTTAACAGATATACTCTGTCGTTTCTGTGCACGTTTCCCTCAAATCTTAATTCAGGGAATTAAACGAGCCAGGGATACAGTTAGCTAGCTGGTTGTAAAGAGATAACGTACAACGCGACCAAGCATTGCCCATTGAAATGTTTCTGTTAACCGAAACAGTGTACTGTCCTTCAGAATGATTTGCCTTAATTGTTCTGACCTGTGTAGCACATTTTCTTCAGACGTTCCCAAGTACTGGTTTTTAGTGATGACGTTGCATGAGAAGCTCTGGGAATCTCCAGTTAAAGGTGCAAAGGAGCAAGGCGACCCAGTGCACTTAATGAATGGAAATGTTCTCTCCTACACTGCTCTTACATGTTTCTCTCGTGTTAACTTTCTACAGTTAAATTTTTGGAGGTCATAAAACCCTTTTGTGCAGTTTTGCCTGAGATCCAGAAACCAGAAAGAAGGGTATGGTGGTTTTCTTTTTTTTCATTTTCTTCTTTTTCTTTTTTTTATGTAAGCCACGTTTCCATTTTCCATTAATGGAACTGCTCTTGTCTTTTTCTACAGATTCAGTTCAGAGAGAAGGTGCTATGGACAGCCATCACCCTATTCATCTTTTTGGTGTGCTGCCAGGTATGTTTGCTTTACTTTGATTCTTGTGTGCCATCAATGCAAATGAAACTAGCTACTAGATTTGTGCACTGGCTCTTGTGAAGGTTTCCCTGGTAAACTTGTTCAAGTTGTGATATTTAATGTGAACACTGATTCTGTTTATTTTTAATTCTTAGATTCCTCTCTTTGGTATCATGTCATCAGACTCTGCAGATCCTTTCTATTGGATGAGAGTTATTCTTGCGTCCAACAGAGGTATAACTAACCACTTGATGCTATTTCAGAATGTTTAAGGTGTGTACAGGAGACATTATAAACTTGTTACTAAATCTCAGTTCATTTAGTTCTTCATATTGATGAAGAATGTCAACTGTTATTGAACAAATCCCAATTCATGCTCCATGTTATTGCTGGCATTATAATTTGATATTTTCTATTTCTGACCCTGTGATACAGAAATGTTTATGTCTTGTAGTTTAATATCCTATGTACTTATGGTACAGGTACTCTGATGGAGTTGGGTATATCTCCCATCGTTACTTCGGGGCTGATCATGCAACTGCTGGCTGGAGCTAAAATCATTGAGGTTGGAGACACACCTAAGGATAGAGCACTGTTCAATGGAGCTCAGAAATGTATGCTATTGCTTATTTCAGATTTAAAATGATCATAATCTCAGTACATTCAATCATATGAAGTTTGTTGGTCTGACTATTACTGGAATAAAAGAGGTTGTTCATACTTGCTTATATTCTCAGTATTTGGAATGATCATCACTATTGGCCAGGCTATTGTTTACGTGATGACTGGCATGTATGGAGACCCTTCAGAGATGGGTGCAGGGATATGTTTGCTCATCATTATACAGGTGAGACTTGGTTATCTTTTTTAAAGTCCACTCTACTTTGTAATGCGTTCCTGTAAATGAACCCTCAGTGGCTTATATTATTACACGCAGAAGTGACCTGTGTTGTTGGTTTGTTTGTAGCAGTGAGACAAATTCCTTATCTAACCAACTAATTCATGATTAATCGGCATGCTGCTCAGAAAAGAATTTCAGTTGTCTCTGCTGTCTAAGTCAGTCTTATCTTACATAGTCAACATTAATTTTTTTTAAGTCCATAATTAACATATTTTGACAAGCAAGCTATTTCTGGAAGTAAATAAACATGGATTTTTTCCTTTGTTCAATATTGGGGTTAGGCCTGAGAATAGTGCTTGGATATTTTTAAACTCTGCTCTTTATAGGTGTCTATTTTTGTCTTGTTTGTAATAGTCATGTATATTGGTTGTGTATTCTTTCTTTGTAGTTGTTTGTGGCTGGTCTGATAGTGTTGCTGCTTGATGAGCTGCTTCAGAAGGGTTATGGATTAGGCTCAGGCATTTCTCTCTTTATTGCCACAAACATCTGTGAGACCATTGTATGGAAAGCCTTCAGCCCAACTACAGTCAACACAGGCAGAGGTATGCACCATTGTCCTCACACCTTGTACCCAGGGCACTGGGATTTGAGTAGATGTGCAGTATTATTGGTAATTTCTAACACAGAAGTTGCAGAAATCTTTTTTTATTTGAATATGTTCATTGCCCATTTCTGTTTGATCTAAAACAGCAAACTGTTTGTCTGACCTAGTCTTATCAAGGTCAAACTTACTTTTGGCAGTTAAACTAGTGGACAGTGATAACCTTTAATGTCATTGTGTAGTGTGCTACTTTTAACAGGCTTTGTGTGTGTGTGTGTGTGTGTGTGTGTGTGTGTGTGTGTGTGTGTGTGTGTGTGTGTGTGTGTGTGTGTGTGTGTGTGTGTGTGTGTGTGCTTTTTCAGGTACTGAGTTTGAGGGTGCAATCATTGCTCTGTTCCACTTACTTGCCACTCGTACTGATAAAGTACGTGCTCTGAGGGAAGCTTTCTACAGGCAGAACTTGCCCAACCTCATGAACCTTATTGCTACAGTCTTTGTTTTTGCTGTGGTCATATACTTCCAGGTCTGTACATGATGTTTCAGCTGCATTCATGATTCTCATAATTGGACAAGGAATCAACAGTTAGTAGACAAATAATAAGACTAATTTTTTTCCCTTTACGTTCAGGGCTTCAGAGTTGATTTGCCCATCAAGTCTGCACGGTATCGTGGTCAGTACAACACATATCCCATCAAACTCTTTTACACCTCCAACATCCCCATTATCCTGCAGTCTGCTCTGGTGTCCAACCTCTACGTCATCTCTCAGATGCTCTCCACACGTTTCAGTGGAAACTTCCTTGTTAACTTGCTGGGGACGTGGTCTGTAAGTAACCAGTCTTATTGATAGCAAATAAAGGTGTTGTTCACTAAATTTTTTTAATAATGTAGGTGGTAAATATAATTGATTGAAGAATATTTAACATATGTGGATGTGTGTTAACAGGATACGTCAACTGGAGGACCAGCTCGTGCTTATCCTGTAGGGGGTTTGTGCTACTACCTCTCCCCTCCAGAGTCATTTGGCTCTGTCCTAGAAGACCCTGTCCATGCTGTCATTTACATCGTTTTCATGCTAGGATCCTGTGCCTTCTTCTCAAAGACTTGGATTGAGGTTTCTGGATCTTCTGCCAAAGATGTGAGCGTGGATTTTTTTTCTTCTCTGAATTTAATTATGTGGGTGCAATTTGCAATGATCTAACAACTCTGCAACAGAGCTAATTTAGTACTTTATTTATAGCCGATTGTTACAATATGTTTTTCTGAAACATAGGTAGCAAAACAGCTGAAGGAACAGCAGATGGTGATGAGGGGACACAGAGATACTTCAATGGTTCATGAACTCAATAGGTAAAACAGACTCTCTACTTTTCAACGAACAGTGTTTTGCTGTGACATAATGAGCTAAATAAATATAGCAAGAACTTTCTTTTTTGCTACCTTGTAGGTACATCCCCACAGCTGCAGCATTTGGAGGACTGTGTATAGGTGGCCTCTCTGTCATGGCTGATTTCCTGGGGGCCATAGGCTCAGGAACAGGAATCTTATTGGCTGTCACAATCATCTACCAGTATTTTGAGATATTTGTCAAGGAACAGAGTGAAGTAGGCAGTATGGGTGCTTTGCTATTCTAAGACAAAGTCCTCCACAACCACAGAAGACTGACACAACCTCCGTTCTTTACTAAATTCCTCTTGTATAATTTTTTGTTTTATCACATGGACAAAGTCAGTGCTCTGCCTATCAACGGCATTTGCGTAATGCATCTGTTTTTACCCAGAAGACCTGCACGTTACATGAGCAGGCTGGATTTTCTTTCCTCTGGGGAAAGTGGCAACATGACCTAGCATTCAGAAGGAGGATATATGTTTTTTCATGTCATGGGACATCCTTTTTCTCCATCTCTTCAACCAGTGCACTTTTTTTCAGTGTTTTTAATCATGTTTAATGGTTAAAAGCACAAATGGTTAATGGTGTGGAGCTGGCTGAACCCAGTCATGCGGACATATACAGCATGTGTTGACTTTGTCAACTAAAGATTTAAACCGGTGCCAGTGTATGTGTGATCAGGTAACCACACAGTGTCATACCACAGAGACTGTTAATTGATCTGTTGTAAATAAAATACTTTTTGACAGACTTTTGAGGTAAGAGGTGTGTGCGTATTCATCTGTAAAGGAACACTGTGCCCAGGTGGTTAAGTTTTATCCTTTTCAGCTTAATGAGAGCTTTGCTTCGGAAATAGTGATGGTTGTATGAATGTTAGGGCGCCTTGTACTGCTGGGAAACTGTTCTTTTGAACAAGTGTATCTGTTTTGCCACAATGAGAATGTTCTTATTCTTAGCATTTTTTTTTTTATTATTATTGTATTAGTTATAGTATTAAAGCACAAAAAGTGTTCTGCTTATACTTTGGAGCAATGTTTACTGTACACAGCAAGGTCTGCCTCATATGATCCTCTGTTTTATTGGATAGGTAAAAAGAATGCTACTCTTAAGCAGGAGAACATGATGTTTCAATAAAACACTTTGAATTACCCAATTCTGGGTAGTTATTAATTATTAAACATGTTTAAACATCTAGTTTTTTTTTATTAAACTATTTTAATGTTTGATTAAAATACTTATACTAAATCATGTTAAAAGCATTTTACTTTTTCTTATATTTTCTACATACGTTGTAGATTTTCTTAAAAATACATTTAAACATTAAGTAAAATAAAGAAATCTGCCTTAAATTTTTTTTTATATTAAAGCCAACAACAGGAAGCAGTAGGAAATATTACAAGAACACAAACTAGTAATGTGAAACAAAGTGAACTAAAAAAAAAAATGAAACCAATCCAAATCCTGAAATCCTAATATTTAAAGCTTGTTTCTGACTTGAGGGATATGTAATTTTTAAAGTCTAGTGAAGGTACAGTGGTTCATGGGGGGGGGGGGGAAACTCTACAACCATGTGTAAACAATTTTTCTGTCTAAAGAACCATTTTTTTCAAGAATAATGCTCTTCTTTTATAGATTAATAGATCCAAAGCTTATATATATATATATATATATATATATATGTGTGTGTATATGTCAATTCATATATAAAAAAATTCTTAAGTAGTTTGCAGATTATATGTAAATTACTTGATTGTTCTGAATGGTTGCCCTCTAGTGTCATTCATTTTATATATCTGTTGTTCGTAAAACCCCAGCAACAAAAAAAAATACATTTATGAGATGACTCATTAAAACTTAATACATCAATTTTGTTCAAGAGGTACACTGTACATGATCATACATAATTGACAGTGCGTGATCGTGATCAGGGATGTTTTCCTGTGTTGTCAGTGCTGACTGATAACAACACTAAGCAAAAAGACATATGAAATCTGATCTGACTGTTCACATTCATGATTTGAAAAATTGGATTTGTCCAAGCAGCCCTGAAAAAACAACAGACCCATGTCAACTTAATGCAAAAAAATTGACAATTTGAGACTCTTCAGCCCTATAATGTGAATTGCAGCCAAAGTGAATCTGATTTGATGTGTCCACGCAGCCTTTGGAAAAAATCGGATCTGTCCCATATTAAAGCAAAAAATCGGATTTTTGTCAATTCAGCCAAGTAATGTGAACGCAGCCTTTAACCTCAAGGTGACTGGGCGCGCAAACTGAGAGGCTGAATAGGCTATTTGTAAATTGGTTTTCATTATATCACATAAAACAATGTCTTTACAACCATTTTACAGCTTCGTTTCTATAAAAAGATTGAACTCGGTAGTGAGGGTACTTTTAAAAACGTACATGTAAAGGAGTAATATTTAAATACTACATCAAAGTATTGTCTTTCAGAAACATGTGGTGTCTAAGACATGGGCTCTTTAAGTAACTTTGGGGCCATTTTATCATCCTCTTTGTCTCTGACTTCACGGATGTTCAGACTTGAGCCGCTCGGCTGGGGCTGCTGATGCCGCAGGAAGCCTTTAGAGCTGCTGTGTTCTCATGCGTCGTCAGAGACTAACATCCGGGAGACATATACGATCTACTCGACAGTGACAAGGTAAAAACAAATGTAAGTTATCTTTTAGAAAAACCAAAGCAAAAAAAAAAAAAATCGCGACTAGATACATAGCTAGCGTCGTGCGTTTCCGAAATGCTGTCTACTGTCCTACAGCAGCATCATTCGCTAGGTTAGCTAGCATAGCTACATTAGCTAATGATAGTCACCCAGTCCTGCCAATAAAGTTGCTGAACAGTGTTGCCGAATTTCAGCTGTTTTTTCTTACACTGGCTAATACTGTTGATTTTAATAACACTGGGCACTATATACAGGGCGCATTATCATTCAACACACAGAAAACGGCAACATATAGTTTGACAGCTAACAATTATCTCACTACATGTCCAGTTAAACACATCAGCAGCTGTTTTATTAGGGTTGGCTGTTCTGGTCATTTCCATTTAAATTTGCAATAATGTGTCAGTTAATTTGCTCTTAACATTAGCTAACTAACAGTTAAACCAAGTAGGCAGCTAGGTAAGATAGCAAATAAGCTAGCTAGCTAACTTCAGCATGTTTAACAGCCAGTTCCTGAAAAGTCTGTTTAATGCTGATCTTTTGGAGAAATTTCAGCATAAACATATTTTATGTTCTTGGCTTAAATGTGATGTTCATTGTCAGTGTCTTCAGTTAAGATCTGGAGAAAAATCTTTCTAACCTAACTGAAACATCTGAACATAAATATTCTGTGTTTGTATACTAAAATGTTTCTTCCTTATAGGTGGTTGAGGTCATCCTGTAAACAATGGCAGAACCCGAACTTCTTTTGGACTCCAATATTCGTCTTTGGGTCATCTTGCCCATTGTGTTCATCACCTTCCTTGTTGGAGTAATTCGACATTACGTCTCGATTCTGTTGCAGAGTGACAAGAAACTAACACTAGAGCAGGTTTCTGACAGGTAACGCACATATTAGGCTTATCTCCTGTGTAAGAAAGCCACATGAGATTATAACAAAATCTAGAATTCTTTTCCTAGATGTTAGTGGCTCCCTCTGACTATAGATGAACAAATTTCAGTTTATCCTTGGTCAAATCAAACCTGTCCATAGGGACCACATATTTGCTTCATCCCAGCACCCAATACACTTGATCCTGGCCATTATGTACACCGAATACCTGTTAGGAGCTGGGTTGTTGAAAAAAAACATGCCATGACAAAACCATTTTTGATTAGTGGATGAAGGAAGGCTACCTAGTTGATGAATATGCAAGAAAAGGACTTGGTAGAATTGGTAAACTGCAGCAAAACTCTGAATGTTTAGATTTAACAGTACCTGTTTCTTGGCTTACACCATATCTGGTTTTTTTTGTGTCTTACACAGCCAAGTGCTTATCAGGAGCAGAATATTGAGAGAAAATGGAAAATATATCCCTAAACAGGTGAATTACATTGTAACAAAAGCTTATAAAAGAAATTTTACTGTTTACTAAAAATACTGTTCTATATTTATATATTTTTTACTTTAATACTGTCTTGCACATTTGTGCCTGGAAAATAATGATTAAACAATTTCATGGTTAGGAAAAAATCACATGTTTTGTACATAACATTTATTAAATATAATTTTTTTTAAATAGTCCTTCTTAATGAGGAAATTTTACTTCAACAACCAAGATGATGGATTCTTTAAAAAGACAAAAAGAAAGGTGGTGCCCCCCTCCCCTATGACTGGTAAGCATTGTTAATGCATTTTTTAAAGTAAAGCTAATGTGCATTCATGTTACATTTTGGTTTTTGTTATATTTGTATACCCTGAACAATCTGTCATACTTCTAAGTAACCATGAATGGAACCTGAATGTTTATCCATTCAGATCCCAGTATGTTGACAGACATGATGAAAGGCAATGTAACAAATGTCCTTCCAATGATCCTTATTGGTGGCTGGATCAACTGGACGTTTTCTGGGTTTGTCACAAGTAAGAGAGAATTTTTTCTGGAATATTTTATATAACAAAAATATGATGACTTGCAAAAATGTAATGTCTAATAACTTTTATATACAATGCAATGAGACAATGAAGAATTTAATAAGTTATACAACTCAACACTTAAGTTTTTATATTTTGTATTCTGGAGAGTTATGTGTACCCTGTGTATGGAGGATTCAGTGTTAACATAAAAAAAATACTCTCTCCTTAGCTAAGGTACCATTTCCTCTCACACTCCGTTTCAAGCCTATGCTTCAGCAAGGTATTGAGTTGCTCTCACTTGATGCATCTTGGTAAGTTGTTTTCAGCAATAAATTAAGTATATACCTAATATATGGTGTGCAGTTAATCTACAATCAATGAATATGTACTGTAAGGGCAGAAGTATGTAGACACCTGACCGTTACATTTAATATGAGCCTTTTGGATATGCCATTCCAAACCATGCATTAATGATGTACTTTTTTAACCTCATGTAGAGGTGTTTAGTGGGGTTTAGGTCAGGGCTAAATGCAGCCCACTGGTGTTCCTCAGTACCAGGTTTGTCTAACCGTGTCTTTATGGAGCTCACTTCTTTTACAGGGACATTCCTTAAACCTGGCACAAACGTGAAATCATATAATTTAAATAAAATGCAGGACTGTCCAGAGCTGTGCAGCAACTGACAAAGGGTCAGGTGCTCCAAGGGGGCAAAGTTCCCTGTGGCAAACAGCAGGCTAAAAGGGGCAGTTGGCAAATGTAAAAAGGGCACTCTTAGAGGGAATAGAGTTGCAAAGGGGCAGGTAACTTCAGCACATCATTGATTAAATGGCTTTGTATACTATAGCCTTAATTGGGATAAAAAGTCCTAGGCTAAACCATGAAAAAACAGCCCCAGATCATTATCTTTCTCCCAGCAAACTTTACTACTGGCACTCGTGTATTTGGATCTGTTGTTTTCTGGCTTCTGACAATACTGAGTTCGACCGTCCAATTGCCAGTGAGTAAATGGGATTAATTATTTTAGAGAACGTATCCTATGTTCTACAGTCCAATGCCCGCTTCAGCTGTAGCATTGATATTAGGCTTGTGTCCTACTGCACACCAATGCAAACCCATGTGATGAAGCACGGCTCAAGTTCTGATGTTGCTTCCAGAGGCAGTTTATAATGACAAATGTTTTTCCATTTGTTGGTCCCACTCTGTAAGCCTTCTACTACTTGACAGAGCTGTTACTGCTCAGCACTTACATTTGCCCAGGGAAGAAATTTCACAAACTGACCTGTGACTAATGTATCATGATGGTGCCAGGGTTAAAGTCATTGAGCTCTTCTGGATACAGAGTGCATGCCTATGTGCTTGATTGTATACATGTTAGGATCTAGCCAAACAAAATCATTAGGGGGGGTGTCCTCATACTTTTGGCCATTAGAGCGTATGTTATGGCATCATGACTGTTTTATTGTTTATATTAACAGGGTAAGCTCAGCATCTTGGTATTTCCTGAATGTTTTTGGATTAAGAAGCATGTATTCTTTGATACTTGGACAAGATAATGGTACGAGAAAAAATTTCTCTTTCTAATATAAGTTCATGCAATTTCATAACTGTTTACAAGGTAACCATTATGTTAATTATGTTAAAATTTGCTTTGATGATATGGTTCAATAGCCATTCCAGTGTACATCGTCATGTCATTTACCTTAATAATTTGATTGCGACAGGTGCAGATCAGTCTCGTATCATGCAAGATCAAATGAGTGGTGCAGCTATGGCAATGCCTGCAGACACAAACAAAGCATTTAAGGTATCAGAAGATGAACTCAAGTGATAAGTTTTGATTGACGTGATTGTTTTTGTTTACTAGAATTAGGGAGTAGTCCATATACATACACAACCAGTAAATGCCAGAGCACACTGACTCAACAAAGGCAGACATTTACAAACCGGATTCCAAAAAAGTTGGGACGCTATACAAATTGTGAATAAAAACTGAATGCAATGTATTTTATTCGTAATAGAACATAGATGACAGATCAAAAGTTTAATCTGAGTAAATGTAACATTTTAAGTGAAAAATATGTTGTTTCAAAATTTC